>JAQFYT010002243.1:0-13442 GCA_034694925.1 Ceratophysella denticulata | reverse complement strand
AAAAACAGAACAAAATTTTTTTTCACCCCATTGGCCCAAAATCCCTGAAATCAGGCCTTATCCGGCAAGGTCCTTTGAATCTGCCATCTTGCTTACTAGTCAAATCTTGTGTGCCAGAAAGTAAAAGTATCCCCAAGTAGTATTACATTGTTATTCTCCTGAACCGGACAACAAGCGCAAGTTATAATTTATTAAAAATTTTATAAAAACCAGAGGAAAGGGTGGTTTGATGATCGTACAATTTCACTGATGAGTCCAAGGTTGAATCCTTCGCGAGCTACCCTTTACCAAACTGAAATCAAAGGACAGGAGGGGGTGCATTTTCCGAGAAAGAAACCTTAGACCATAATATCCATACTTTGTTCATACTTACGATAAGATGTCCAAGATGAATGTCGCCGACACATAGCCTCAAAGTCCCATTTTTGTCAGATATACATACATGCGCCCTATGCCCTATTTCAGGCCCATACTCAATGGATAGACAGAAATGTATTGACGTGTATTGTCCTATGTTTATTCATGAAGTGCAGCAGAAGCGTGCAAACTCCAATCATTTCAAGCAGATGTTTGAACGAATCGGATGAAGCTCCGATTCTGTGAGCGTGTGGAACGTTGTCCAACAAAATGGTGGAATATCTAGTTTCGTCATGATTTAGTGTTACTTTATACCAATAATATACCAATTAAGCTTTATATAAAATGAAGCCTATTGTAAATTAACGGAAGTGGGTTTGTGGGCAGCCTGTGTTACCAATGAAAAGTGGATTGAAATAGAAATATATTATTTGACTTCTGTGTGGAAAGTTGCAGAATATCGCTTCATTAAATGGAAAAAGATTCATGTGTAGTCTGTATAAAAAGTACAATTATTAATCAAAATAGTAGCTGAATCAATGTACTAACTAGAGCCCTGCTGGAACTCGTCCATCATTAACTCTTTTGTTAATCGTAAACATATCGTGTTTTAATATGCAGATTCAATCTGTTGTATGCTCAGCAAATATTTAATATCAGTAATGAAGCATAATTTGCGTCATAGGAAGATATGTTATTGTGTATTTAGCTCCTTTGAGTAATCGTGTCATGAATTTGCTAATATACGCCGGAATCAAGGCTTTAGCTCTAGATTGTCCAACCAGACTGACTCACCGTGATATTGTATACACATTCTTTTAGTATAAATTGTACGTACCCCATCATGGTCAGAGTACCGCAGGAGGTTTTGAGAGAGGATAAATAAAAATAAATAAATAAAAATAATATGCAGAATCTGCTAGCAGTGTTGCCATCCGCAAAAGACTTGGGTGTCTGCTCAACCCCGCCCAATCCCTCCTCCCCGAATCGTAGATAGGGTAACACTCTAGTATGGTAATAATAGATTTAGAAAAATATAAGAAAACGGACTTTCACTCGTTCCCAAAACGAACCCCAAACCACAAGTACGAATCCGGATTCTGAGTTACGCATTCTAAATATTCTAATAGGGACGGATATATTTTTTCCCAATCGTTAAATGACACGATTACGACAATATGTAATTCCACTTTTGGTACATTTCCACTATTATTTGATTCCGCCGTCCTGTTCACTTATGAGTGCAGTGAATCTCAATCCGTACCGGGCGATGTGTTCCTTGTTGTTGAAAAGCAGATTCCAGAATTCTACAATATTCAACACGCGTTTTCTGTTTGCGGTGTTCATTTGATATTACGAAGACACTTGGCGCACAAAACATAGCCGCTATAAATACAGCACTTATGTATTTTGATATGGCTGGATTTTTTTTACCCAAAATCACAGAATACAATGTCAGAGCAAAAACGTATTTTTGTCCTTACCATGTTTTGTCCGCTATGTTTCTTTGTAACACCGTTTATTTCACCATTTGTCAAAAATAAGTTTCAAAGCCATAAGGGAATCATATTTTTGTAGGCGGAATTGTACGTTTCTGGGTTTCATTTACAGAAATAACCCTGACTTGAGTTTAATTAGTGAAGAGCTGAGTGGGGTGGGATTGGGAGCTGTATGGAGGAGTTGTCGGGCGTGTCGTGGAGACGCTCCTTCTGTATTGCGCCCTACAAATTGGAGCCTTCTTCTGGAAGAGAGTGCGGGGCAGAAGCGGGTAGTTGGGGGTGAGGTTCCATTCGGAATTCGGATCTCGCTCAGCCGGCTTCCGTTTCTTCCTGGCTGCCACGGAGTCGGGACTCAGCTCCAGGTCCAGCCTCACTCAGCTCGGGTCAGGCCAAGAAGCACATTGACTCATTCTCATCCCTGCTCTTTCTCCTGTCAACATTTCTACTAAGTAACTCTGTTATTATTAGAGTGGGAATTACAGGCCGTGTCTCGGTTCCATCTCCATTAACACCAAGTGGAAACAAGTTAATTGTTGTGGGAGCATCATTGAGCCTGTCCTCGGAGCGGACGGGGGTGAGGGAGCATAGACTCCACTCCAGAGAGCAAGACTACATGACATTACATTAGAATAATTATTATTGGTGGCGGAGAGGGAGGGCTCCAGCTCATCACACCCTGCTTTCTCCTCTTATGAAGTGCGGAGAAGGCTGTGCTGTGGCGGTGAAAATCTCTCCGTTGTTCCCTTCCCAGCTCAGGCCCATAAGAAGATCCACGTGAACAAGTCAAAAGTTTCAGGAGTTTTATTGCAAAACTTTCTTCGACTGTGACTGTGAAGGGAGAGAGATTCCATTTGTGGAGCTCCGGGCTTTCTTTTTTTTTTCTACTTGACTCCAGCACCTATAACTTTTCTTTACGGTACGGAAGGTGAGAAAGACTCGGGTTCTTATTATGATATGACTGGAGCGGAAACCTGGGTTATTTCCTAAAACAATGAAATAAAACGTTCCACTGACTCCCTATGAATGAACCAGAAGTGAAGTAAATCCAAAATCCGGAAAACCCATTCAGAGATTCAATAAAACTGTACCACGGACTCAATTTCCGAGTGAATATTTTACTCTTCCGTAGTCTATTCAACATATTGTACTGTAGCACCTCAATATATTCCCGTCGAACTCCCGTTTATATCCGCCTCCCTGGATCTCCCAGCACACCCACTTTCTCCAGGCCAAAGCAATTACCTACTGAAACCTTAGTTTCACCTAGGTACATATTTGTACTTCAGAAATAATGCTCAAGTATTTATTTCAAAACTGGGGGAAGTGTGGGTTAGAACTTAAGTAGACCATCTCCAGAGATATTTCCTTGTCAAGTGGAGTGTGAGCTGCGGAGGAGTCGTATTGTCGTGGACTGAGTCCAAAAATGCGTTTCTCATTGTTCTTGAGCTGGAGTGGGAGTGATTACAATCGTCAGAATCAGACGGACACTCCAAGTCACTCTCCTCCTCCGGATCCTCATCACGACCCTCATCATCATCACTCCTCATCTTCCAGATCCAGAACTTCTCTCCCGTCGCTTTCCAACTGGACCCGCGTCTTCATTCTCGCCCTCTGCCATCTCGCTTCCGTTCTCTCACAAGGTAAACATCCTTACAATTCATGCATATGTACTCTATGTTCAAGTAATAGATATTCCCAGAGTTTTGGGGTCAACTCGCTTTTCTACGCATTCCGATGAGCATAAAATCTTACATGCGCTCATGCGGAGCGCAGAAAGTTGGCTCAAACAGTGAAGTAGAAGGAAAAACTGCGGAAACGGCTAATATTCCTGTGTATGTGTAGCTAACACGCCTAAAAAATAATGCAAGGCTATTTACCGCAAGTCAAGTTTAAAGTGAAAATATTACAATTACTTGGAAAAACGCTATTAACATTACCTAGGGTGGAAATAATCTTTCCGCATGAGCACATTCCTATTAATCTATTAAGTCGATGTAAGATTTTTCACCCATGACTGAAATCGTCCTGCATTTTCCAGGTTGCAGCCCTTACAGAGACTTTGTATGCAGTAACTAACCCTCCTAAATAAGAAACCCTTGACGGGCAAAACGCATATTGTATGTTTTGAAACTCAGTTTTAAAATGTTGAAATAACACACGGAATTACCGTATGCTTGTTATTGGAGTGTTAAAGCTTTGAGTCTCGTATTAATTTAGAATTAGGAAATCCGGTTCTTGTGGGGTGGTACTTGTATGACTTCCAAGTGAAAGTTAGGGAGTGAGTTGGAGACGGAAACAGAAGTTAGACTGAGAGCATATTGGGCCTTGTGCACATAAGCTGGGTAATTAGTGGCTTCTCATTCAAGGTGCTGCTGGGAGGAGAAGAAAAAGCGAGGCCGTGGTGGTTGGGACTTGAATGGGAGCGAGGATCTAATCATCATACTCCATCCTCTCGTCGAGCATTATCACATTATCTCATAATCATTTGCTCCAACTTTCTCCCCAATTACGCTGAGTAGCTCCCAGACAGCCCTGATATCCGCCAGATAATATAATAATATAACATAATCTCTCTCGAATTCCACACCCGGAACGGAGACGCACCGTGCCAACACATCTCCATAGCCCTATCCTTCCTTATTAACGAGCTACAATCATATCAATGAGCTATAACAGTTGTAGGACAAGTGGTGGTTGTCTCGCTTGTCGGTGGTCTCTCCAACTGTTTCACGACCACTGGTATCACGTTCGATCTCCATAATAATTATTATTCCAGGACTTTAGTTACACTTTCTAGCTGCGTACATCAAAAGTTTTACTTTCAATTTGTCGACAGCATGCATGGAGAATACACCCATATAAGTACGCAGTATCGTCCCATATGGTCACAGTCTAAAATCCACAAGTTCGTCGTATTTTGCGTCTCTGCAAAAGTTTGTTTTAATAGGACATCTAGGCAGATGGAGGCATATAGGCACATGGAGGTTGTTTGATTTCATTTACAAAACAAGTATTGAATAGGTTTTTCGTGAATTTTTGAATAAAGTGAGTGGAAACAGTTGATTAGAACGGAGTTTAATCTCTAAGCTCCCATACAAGTTAACGGAGAGTCAGAATGTAGTCAACAATACGCCTTTGTACTCAGGAGTTGTAGAGCACAATGAAATTGTGTATTCTGGATTCGGCATTCTCCAAACGTCATAAATACTAGGGCGGTGCGGAGGGAGAGAGAGAAAGTCCCTAAGTGTGTAATTGGTCCGGAATCACAATAGTTGGGAATTGAGAACAATAAAATCCAGGGCTCACAGCTCCCATTCCTCCAGCTTCTCTTTCTCTCGTCCTCATAATCATTATTTGGACTTTACAAATTATTATACAGTCCTCCATGCATCCATCCACACCTACTAGGTATGTACTAGCATTGTGTCCACTCTTCATAGCCCTGTTCGTTCCATGGAGAGGGATGTCAGGGCGGAAAGACAATGGGGAGTGAGACAATGTGTTTGGAATTTTGAAGAGAGAATGTGTAATCCGAGCATTTCAGAGCTTCGTAATGGAGAAGAAAAGGGAATAGGCTTATGTAGTATTATTAGTTATTGCTATTTCGAGATACGCTATCACCACCACTTCGAATTCCATTCTCTTCCTCAGGAGCCCCAACCAGAGCTCCTTCTCACCCTGGGGTTTAATATTTTCACTCAAATGGAGAAAAGAGTCGACAAGTTGTGTCTTCACACCCAATCTCAACTCCACAACCTCTGCAACTCTGCATATTATGTACCAGATTCCCACCTCACAACCACAACTCTCTTCTTCACACATTAGCTGGGAAAAGGACTTTAGCTCACAAATACTTTCTCTTCCTTTCCTGCTTCCAAAGAAGTCCAAAAGCCTCGAGTTTGTCGTTGTACACTTGTGTTTTACATCTTTCCACTTTTATCACAAAACCTGCATTCCCACGAATGTTTCTGATAATACAGGGTCATGCATCATTACATGTGAGTACTTAACAGGAGTACCATATATGCAATTAAAACTTTGCTCATTTGTGATCGGATGATGAAATAGTACTTTGGGTGTGCGGCCAGACAACTTTGTGCTACGAGTTGTCCCGCTACGAGTTGTCGCAGGCTACGAGTTGTCACCGCTACGAGTTAGGCTCGCTACGAGTGTTCGCCGCTATGAGTTGGGCTTGCTACGAGTTGTCGCTGCTACGAGTTGGGCGCTACGAGTTGTCCCGCTCCGAGATGTCGTAGATTCCGGCCAGCAGGCGCTGATCTGCGCAAGCCAGAAAAGTGGTGATATTTGTTCATTTGTTGCGCGATATGGCGAATCCAACATTTAAAGATAAAACGAATAATTTGTGTACTCACAAATCCGTTACCATATCGTGTATTATTTTATGCATCATTCAACACGAATTCTTTTGACAAAAGAACATTAGAATATCGTGAAGCTGCGGTATGCAACGCGCTTTGACGAGATGAGAGCCTTAATCGTAATGCGAGTTTTACTCCAGCGCGTTTGGGATTTAAGAATATTATTCATTAGATCCCAAATCAACCATGCTTTTATTTTTGGTCTGTATAATGCCGTATTACGTGCGTACAAAGTACGTTTTTAGAATATAGCCAGATACCTATGCACAGCGTTAAGTACAATCCATAACATTAAAATATTTGTTTCTTCAACAAATTTGCTCAAATTTTAACCTTTGGAAATTACTTTACTTACGGGTATTGAAAATTGCTTTGATAAAAGGTGTCCATACAAAGTGTTAAGTACGACCGTCTGGATTAAGCCTTCGTTCTGATGGCCCGAGGTTTTTTGTTTACCGCATAGAAGGGGTAGAAGTGCTTTTGATGTTTCCGGTCCCAGGAACTCTTAATAGTTCTTTTTACCTTCGGTCAATTGCCTGATTTTTTCTTTGGGCGGTGCATTTTATTTCTATTTCTATGCAAGTTCGATGTATAGCCAGAGTGGTACTTAAGCACAGTAGGTGGAGGTGGGTTTGTTTTTGTATCTAACCCAGTTTCCAAATGTAGTGCTTCGACGGAATGACATCAGCCCTGATGGTGCACTCCTACTCCTACCCATTCTAGTCCACCACCACCTTCCGTCCAACACTTCGGGTTGAGCCCAGTCCAATGTGTGATTTCTTATCAATTTGTATTATTGGATCGGATGTTTTCGTGCCAATGGACTATTATTTGGATAAAAGTACATTACCAACCACACAATCATAGCCATTTATTTTACTTTCATAGAATATTATAAAGCCCACATTAGTCCCTGAAGGCCGTCGGAAGCTTGGTATATATGTATTAAAGACTTGCGATACACGCATTGAGGCGTCTATTTTCAGTTCCCGCGTTACTGACCCATAGAATTGAATGTTATTGTGTTTTCCCGTTTTACTTGTTTTTGGGAATTCCGTTGTATAATTAATGTAAAGTAAATTATTTGAAAGCACGCGTTCCGCATAATTTGAAAAAATTAGACATGCATTTTTTAAAGATGCGATTAGATTTGTTTACTTTTCGTTATGAAATATTGATGGGGAAAATGTACTTTGAATTTCAATATGAGGATACTGAGAACTTGTTTCAGGTTCGAGGAAGGACTCTTCTCTGAAATAGTGGATATGCCTAAGTATGTGTACGTACAGTAATATTGAATCCGAAAGTGTATTTGAGGGAGAGAAGTTCTAATGGAAACTGTCATGTGGACTTCCGTACATGTGGCTAAGCTGAAATAGAAAATGTCATGTAAAATATGAGCTCATGCCGCTCTATAACTTTGGCTTAGCAAAGAGAACGCCGCGGGAGGTTCCCGGAACTCCATGGTGACAATGTAATGTACGAAGCAGGAGAAAGTGCGGCCCAAATGCAATAAAATGTATAAAATCTCTCATGATGTGTCATTTTCTTAATCCACTCTTTCACCACTTCCAGTTAGGTACTGAAAGTGTGTTAGTTTCAGTCCAGCAGAAATGTGTTTTATTTTTTACTGGGGATCCTCGCCAAGTTCTTGGATTGGTCAATCTAGAGCAGTGGAGCCTGTCTAGAACCCGTTTTCACACACGATATGTTGCGGAGCTATGAATTGTAGATTCTTCAAACTTATGATTTCCTGAGCTAGGAAGGATGCGGGGGCAGGGCAGGGCGGGTTTAGTAGTGTGTATTTGTGTGTGTGTGTGTGTGGTGCGCCATAAGGAGACAGGGGGAGTTATTTTGAAATGACAAAAGGCTTTAAGAAAGTACAAAGTGTCGTTTGTTTCCTTCTACTCTGTCTGTCTGTACTAGTGACTAGTGCTCCCTGTCTGGGCTGGTTACTGGCGTGGGTTCCACTCCGCACCCGCCTGGCCGTGTCATAAGTATGAATGCCATTTGGGATGCTTTTAGATTTTAGCATAACTTATTCCGTGCACATGGAGAGGGTGAACAAGGAGTGGGAGGACTCTTCCCTTCACTCCTTTATGGAGATGCATTTCTCCATTTCTCCCTCCGAATCGGAGTTAGCGGGTTGGCCCATAGTCCCGGCCTCTCTGCAGAGCAATAAGTGACTGAATTCCTAATGCCTAAATACGGCTCAGCCCTGCCGGGCAGACTTTTTCTCAATACGGAGGAAATGAATGGAGTCTTTCTCTTCGGACTACTAAATCTATTTGCTTTCCCCTCTCCCAACATATTTCACACTTTACACTTGTAGCCCCGTCTCTTCCCGCAGACTCGAATTACCACTTACTCACTTCAAACCCGACTTAACTTATACAAATCCAATGGAAATAAGTGTGTTTTTCAATTCCGCCACGCGGACTGGAATGCGGAGTGCCTAGCTCTGCTTAAGCTAAGTTTATGACTCTCTCCCGCCACTTTCCGGGGAGTGGAATGTGGGGATTGGACATGACCATTCCATGTTGGTGCATATATGGACTACTGACTGGAGTTGGAGGTACCGCGTGGTCTTACTCCCAGCTCCGTTATTAAGCGAGGGCAGAGTGCGTAGGAAGTAATTACCATTGGGAAGGACTGGGATTCGAATCGATAGTGCACTTTTATTGTCCGGAGGGAAGGAAGGGATAAACGCGGGGCTGAAGAAATCCCGACTTTATTTGTTCCAATAGGAAGCTGTTGCTTCCTCGGATCCGTGAGCAATGAAGGAGGAAACGTGCCCTTCGCTTTCTTTTGTCATCCCCAACACTACGGATCTCAGTGCCCTCCATTCCCACTCCTCATTCAGCCCCACGCTCAGCCCAGATTCTCGTCAAGTCTTTCCTGATACCTAGGCCAAGGGGCTGGTGGTGACACAATATGGGCAATGGCCCGGGGTTGAAATTGCTCTTAACCATAACCCATCCCACTCTGGACCAACGCTATCTGCACTCCGATTCCCCCTTCACTGCTTTCCACCAACTCTCCAGCTGCTTCAGTTGAATTACAGTCATTCCGTGTTGCAATTAGTTAAACCTACTACTTCATGCTCTGCTTTCCCCAACTACATCCATTATGCTTGGTATTTGCAAATTCCTTTCCTCACTTCCACGGAATGAAGTCTTTGGTTGGGAGACTATAGACTACTGAATCGTTTCGAGGCATATATGATCGGAATCTGGTATCTGTTGGACTCTTGAAAACGGAGGAGTGAAGATCGGAACCGGAGTCATTTGCTGTCTCTGGACTCTCTCTCAAGGGTGTTCAAAGTCTCGGTCTTGGTCTCTCCTTCCGACGAGAGAGTCTTGGGCTGCTGGGGTGGTGTGGCTGGGATTGAGAGAGGTCGTTGGATATTGGGAATTCCCTTGGCAGAGCGAGGCAGGCCGAGGAGGGAACAATTGGACAGAGAACAGAGAACGTGTGATTTATGATGATGTGATTCTCTCCCTGTCCCCTCATTCCTCCTAGTATGTAGGTAATGTACCTTATGTCTCACTGCGTCCTCCAAATATTAGACAATTTCAATATGGCTTTCCAAGAGGCCCCTTACCCTACACTAACCCACTCGTGACTACTGGAGAAAGTAGGTTCGATTCTTCGATTCAGGCTCAACCACGCATTTTTCACCTACGACCCTTCCTTCCTAACCATAATGTAGGATTGTACCTCCTCTGTATTTGTGTACCCTGCTCAGCGTGTACCTACCTGCCTCCGTCTTTCATTTTCCAGAGTCTTAACTTTATTCCATGCCGGTGGGAGCAGTGCCATTGCACCCTCCCCGTCTTCCTTGTTTGTGTACAGTCTCAAGAGTTCCGTTCCAGGGCGTCGTCCTCCAAAATTCTTTCTCTCCGTCGTCGTCGTCGTATACCAATGCTGCTTGTGCCTTGTGTAGAAAAACAGAGGGAGTCCAAACTGGGACAGACTGTCTCTTTTTTTGTCTCTGATTCGAATTTATGGTTATTGATAAATAACTCGTTTATACCAATTCCTCTGGCCCACATACACAAACAAAACCTGATGTCAAGATTTCCTTCCTGGTTTCCAGCTGGAAATGTACATACTTTTCCTACGAATAATGTTGTTTTGCTACGGAAAACAGAGAAAAACAAAGCAAGAAAAAGAACATGTACATATAGCTTTTCAAAGTTCAAGGGAAAACGTGTGCCATAAATAAATATTAACACCGACCAGCATGAATACTTTCTCCCCAATGTACAACATACAACATACAACACTGTATGTACATAGATTACATGTACCACATAAACCTGTAACCATGTACTCGTTTTGAGTCATGAATTCCACAGAGCACTCCATATTCTCATTCTAAGCATGAAAGCAGCCGTAAAAAAGTAAACACATCCGCATTATGGTCTTAAGATCCACGCTGAATTGATTTTTCTCCAAACTTTATACTACATGACTTATTCCTATCCTTAGCACAATACGACTAGAATCTGTTTTGCAGGTCCTTTTCAGCATTTGTAACATGTTTTGCATGCAACAATCTGAATTCAAATAACATAAGCATTTAAGTTATTATATATCCATCGAATTAATCATGCTTACACTTCTTCATCCGAACGGATAAAAGAACTCTTTGAAGTTGCCGATATTCTTTAAATCATTTACATGTCCCATGGAAGGGCAGTTAAAGGCAGGGACTGGGTTCGTGTTTGAGTCGGGGGTGCATTACGTATTATGTGTCACATTTTCACGATCCTGAAATATGAAATGGGAGGAAGGGAGAAGGTGAAGAAACATTTAAGGTCGACATATAATACAGAATGAGGAATGAGAAATGAGAAAGCCAGTAGCGGAGGAAGCATGTTTCGTACTAGTCCATGTTGTGCGTGTCTAGGACAAATTATTATTGAAAATTGGGAAGCTTGGACTTGGGTGCAGGTTTCCTTGAAGTAGACTACAGACTATAATATGGAGAATCCTTGTGTAGCAGAGGCCAGGAGGTCTTTTGGATTAAGGCGATGGATCCGCTCTACATTTTACGGATCGTGTGTTGTATGGATGAATGGAGCTCTAATTTTATTTCACTCCGTTTTCCTTTTATAAGACCCATTAAGGACGTCTTATCTCCCCGTCTCGAGATAATATATTACCCTGAACACCAATATAACATTTAGCCAATTTATATCTTATTGAATAATGGAAACATTTGTTCTCTCAGCAGCTTCACCCTTTTCTCCCAGTCCGATTCCCTCGGACTTTCTTTGAACTTGGAGGAAATTTACACCCTCTCTCTGTAATTCATTAGAGGGGAAGGCAGATGCGGAGCTACGAGAAATTTGACAGAGTTACGTTCAGGAAGAACAGGGATGCCAGCCCTGATGTTATACAATATACATGGCAGAGTCGGAATTAAAATAGTTCGACATAGGCCCTTCTAATCCTATTATTTATTTAGTCGTGCAGACTAATATGAAACTTGTTAGAGTTAATGAAACGCTCTGTGGACACCTTGGGCCTCAATGTTCTTTTATGATTAATAATTGCTTTGGAAGAGAGGTTATAAATAAGGAAAATGAGCTGTGTGCTCGGCTCTGTTTCCTCACATTGCCCTCCTAACACATAGTGAAAGAAGACTGAAGTGAAGATAGAAGAAAGGAGGTGTGAAAACGCATATTAAATGTAGTTCACTCCCTGTGAGTTAAAGTCAACAAGACGGGAGCGAAGTGTGTGTCCCGAAGTGCTATGAAACTTTATGTGTGTGTAGTAGGAGAGTGAGGAAGGGAAACTTTGTTTATTCCTTCCATGTTATTACCCGTTCCGTTGCAAGGGATCCGACATTCTTTAAATAGTTTAGAATAAGGGAAACATACGGTGTGAGAAGGGGCTTCCTTGATACTCTTTCTGACATTAGGCCAGGCAGCAGGAGTGGTACAGGTACATGGTACAGGGCATAGCGGTGCTTTCACTGCGATCTTCTCATGTGCTTACCTATACACATACACACAAGGAGCTCCAGTGTATGGCAAGAACCTTTTAATGAATTTTTAATTGTCGTCGGCAAAAGTGTAAATGAAGATATTACCCAAACCATATCTCTCACATGTTTCGTGTTTGTCAAAATACAAATGGCACGCTCCATGTAATACTGTGTACATAAATAGGCACAAAATGCTATCGTAGAATATTCTTGCGTTAATGCTTTTAGTAGTAAATACATATGGAATTGGCTTTTATTTACAAACTACAACAACATTGACGCTCGACCGAAACAGCTAATTTACACGCACATTGACACAAATAGAGAACACGGGTCTATGTGCGGCCGTTAGCGGGGAAAAGGTGTTTGGGGGTATTATGTAAGCCATTTGTAGGAGGTGGAAGTGTTGGAATATTAAGTTGGGTGAGGGTGGGAGTGGGAAAGTATTGGGGGAGGGTGTGCGGAATGCCTCGTGATTCCATAATGCATGGAGTGAGAGTGTTGGGAAGGTGATACATGTATGTGGACTCCTCTTCAGCAGCCATTCCTTCCGAGTCATCAGCTCCCAAATTATTCATTCCGTCCTAAATGCAGTAGGGAAAGTATTTGGGAAAGCAATTGACTCACCCAGGGTCTCCCTGTGCCCGTGTGCACGTCAGGAGAGGGACACCTTTTCTGGTGCGGATTTAACCCCCTGTTCGCCTTGACGTCTTGACGAAATTACGATTACTACTCTGGTTGAACATATTGAGCAAAGGTAGTTCACACATTGGCCCTGGACTCCTTTTCTTGTCTCCAGCCCCCTTCGAACCATAAATTATACATGGAAAGTCTAAATAGTAAAACCAGGGAACCAGGTTGACACTTTCATTTCGTGAGCTTCACTCCGAAGACATTTCCTTTAATTTCACTCTGCCCCAGCCACAAAGATGTGGTGGAGAAGTGACTTTATTCCGAGTCAAAAGCTAAGAGAAAGCTCCTCAGCCTTCCTTATCGAAAGTTCAGGGAGGGGGTCTTCCCTCCTTCCAATTCAATTTCTAACGCCCAACCCTGGAACGGAGTCCCCAACTATTAGACCTTCAACTCCAATTCATTCAGTATCCAAACTCTCTCGGGTTCTACTCCTCGGCAATTTCTAGTACCGCCTGTTCCAAAAGTCCCGTACACCCCTTGTTTATGTTTGTTGTACACTCGACTTGGTGTACAGGG
>JAQFYT010002242.1:0-13443 GCA_034694925.1 Ceratophysella denticulata | reverse complement strand
CGGAAGGGCAGCTTATAGTTGAGCAACAGTGAGCTATCTATGCGGCTATTAGCCGCAACCTGAGAAAGACCCTTAAGGCAAACGGCAAATAAGTGTCAAACAAACCAATTTCCATACACGCACAACAGCGTAACGTAATATGTACTTACATACATAGTAGCACGTAGGCTAACGATAGTAAACGTGTAACGTGGGTTGAGGGCGGTTCATACCGGAAAAGATTACTTTGAGCTACCAGAATGACTGAAAATGATGCAATGTAAAATGCGACTGATTTTATACTGACTAAAGTATATACTGATTTTGCCCCATACCAAGTACAAAATACGATTCGAAATTTGGTCAAATTTGTTCTTTTCAAGTTAAGTACACGTGGTTACATAATTACCTGATTGATTACAAAATATGTCATCAGTACAACGGTGTCTTTAAACAGTTACGTATGATTTTTTTAAAAACCCATTGTGTAAGTGAAAAAGGGTTAGTTAGGTAAACAACCGTCTATCTGTCTAACAAAATAACACCTGCGAATGACGCTCTGATTTCAATTGTTCAAATGATTAGCTCTATACCAATAAATTCAATCACGCGAAGATACATTTTTGGAGCGAAATTCGGCTAATATCATTTAATTATTCGTTTTATCTTTCAGCAATATAAAAAAGCAAGTTACTTAAAAGAACAAAAAATATGCTTGTAGTTCCTGTTCGTTATTAAAGTACCATGTAAGGGTTTAGCCAGACTACAGACTACAGGCAATCTGTACTTGGTACAGACAACCAGGGCAGAACGGCTCCCAGCCGTTAAACCAACTAGGTAAGGTAAATAATTGTGCAAATAAATATGCCATGTCACATGTTCATCGTTTATGCAAAGTACATAACCTGCTCTCGTTTCTCGTTAGTACACACCCATCCGCCTATAACCATACGTTAGAAATTTTGGTACCCCGTTGTCACTGCACATTATGTGCTCTGCCGTGTTTCTGCTGGAGTCTTACAACCTTTGACTGACTTGGGTTCTAAACGGTCATGTTCTGTCCAATAATTATCCTTATTTAATTGCTCAGGTTATCCAGGAAAGTGTATCCGTTGTCGGTATCCGTATGTGACCTATCACCTTTATGTCAATGCCCGCCCTTATATAACATGCAAAAACGAACTTTAGCAATTTCGCAGGTTTCATTTAAATAAAATCCAGTATCCATCCAACACAATACTAAATGTTTATTATGATCTGCTCAATTTTTTAATTGAACGAATGAACACAAGACACAAGGCATAATTATAATTGCTATTATGTGGTAAAATTTAAAGTCCCGACCTGATATGCCTATGATGAGTACTTGAACTACATGTAATTTTATTATAACACGTTTAGTCGTAAACGCGAAAACGTTAATTCAACAAGGTAGATAGATTAGAGCACTTACCGCCTCGAGATTCGGGGTGAATCTCTTGTCTTGTAAATTTTCACTTTGTTCGTGGACAGTCGTCAGTTGTCAGTGGAGGTGACCTCAATCAATTGTATTTAACTTGTAAATTTGAAAATCCCAATAATAAAACTTCCCAGTGCCAGATTTACACAATCAAATTCATAGAGTACAGTAACAATTCAAAATGATAAGATAAAACAGAACAGAACAAATCCGGCTCAAATTAAAATTTCCACTCTGAGCACACTTCTCCGAATAATGGTGACGAAATTGATTAACGTCAAGTCAGATACGTTATGTGTCATGATTCAGACGAGTGGTTTGGTTTGATTTGCTTAAATTCGTAATCGTCCCTTCATCTTCTGTGTACAAAATATTCAACATATCCATCCGTGTCTTATATCTTATATCATATATGAAAATATTGATTTTCTCATAAAACATTTAGATACACATTGCACGCACACGGTAGATTTCTTCGATGTCCCAGAAATAGCCAGAATTTGTTGTTTTGAGTTCTTATTTGGGATGCAGCTTTAGTGCTTGGGGCTTGACTTATTTTTTCAGCTTTTTGACTAAATTTTTATAAACTTTCGACAGCAGCAGCAGCAAGCAGCACCTCAGTAAAGTGGCACATTCACTCCTTCACCGTTCTCAATGGACTATGACTATGAGATGAGATATTTCAAAGTTTCGCTGTGCTGCTGCGTGAAAGCTATATAGCAAGTGGAAAACCTTAGTTGAAAAAAATGCGCTATATTGCTAATGCATTCTTACTGTATGAAGGATGAAGTAATCGTCAAAGCACGCACGCATATACTGTTGGAAAACTATGTTAAAAGTTAACATGGAATTTGATAAAGGAATTTCATGAATATTATATGCACGAGCACAAGGAGAAGTAAAAAATAACGAGTTTTTGGTGACTTTTAAAAGTCATGTCAATTAGGTAATATAGTTTTTGTATAGTCACTGGGTAATTTGTACGCTTCATCTTTTTTTTACTACATACTGTTATTATACATAGGACATATATATACGAAAACGATGCATTGTTTTAGGGGTCGTCGGGTCCTTTTGATTTTTTGATTGTACAAAAGTATGTAGGTATTTATATTTAAGAAATTGGTTGGTTCATTTTCATTGTTGATTGAGAGTTGAAGTTTATGATGCTTGATTGAAGGTTGGAAGTTATTTGGTTTTGATGTTCGATGGGGTTCAAAGTTCAAATGGATTTCATAGGTTATTTTTACTGTCTTCTGGGCGGAGGTTGAGGTGGGTCACCGCGCGGTGGTGCCTGCTGTTGTTCCTGTGGTGGTGGTAATACGCCTGACCCAATGAGGGACTGTGTAATGTCGTCTAACTCAGTCCGAATTGACATTAGTTGTGCTTGTACGTGAGCTCGAACCTGTTTACAATATTATTAAAGTTTTGTATTTTTAAAAAATCAAATAGAAAATTATGGTAAATTAAGGGTGTTGACATACGTCAGGAGTTAGAGAATGTGATCCTAGGCGGCGCTGTTCTCCTTGATGCGTCGATGGCGGTTGGGGTTGCGCGGTTGAAACTCCCGCGGCACCTGCAGCACCCAGATCCTGTACGTCGTCAGGGAAACGAGGTAGCAGCATGGTAGACCGCCCCGTGGTGCCACCTAATGTACCCTCCGCCGCAGTGGCATATCGTGAAGGCAGACGTCCGGCTGATGGAAACACGGATCGATTCATATGAAGATTCGACTCTGCGAGATTACCTTCTAATCTATGGTAACCCAAGTCAAACATGGATGCTTCCGATTCATCGACCTGAAATAGAGCCATTGGAAATTCTGATAGTATTTCAAAATTCGTAATTCAACATGGCGTGGATATACATATCCATATGCCGCGTCAAAAACTTACCCGGTAGGCCATTCTGTCCATCAGTGACGGTGTTGCCTCAATACGTATATCACTGGCGCTCGGCAATACTTGAGGGAATAGAATCATTTCTACACCCGACTCGGTCACCTGGGCATGTTCTAGTAGATTAATTTCAGCGTCTAGAACAGCAAAATGGCAACAGGTACAATTATGGCTTTCGGGCTAAACCACTACCGTTTTTGACCGTTGTTACAGCTATACCTTCTTCCCGAAACCGCACGGTTGAAGCTCTCGGTGGTATTTTTGGTGGTTGCATTTGGGTCTCGGATGGTTTTGGTTGACCTTTGATAGCCGCCGGTGGACCTAAACCGTCGTCTCCTACTTTTACCTTGTCTTTAATGGCTCCTTCTTCCTTATTGTGAGCCGTGTCCACGGCTGTAATTGCAATTTGACTCGCGACTCTGCTCAGGTCATCCAAATCGTAGACTGAGGCGTAGCTTCGGCTGGGAACGGCTGAATACAAGAATTTCATCAGTTTGCGTAATTTCAGAGAATTCGTAATTTTATAGTACAAATATAATTTTAATACTAACCAGCCGCCATTACGTCTTCATCGTCAGACACGGCTTTGACCCCTTCTTCCAAACCCCGAATAGCCAGTACGCTGCCAAGTCGATCAATTTGATCACTGTCTTCGGTCTCGAGATTGGCCGAACTGGTGATTCCTATGAAAACCAGTAAATGGAAATCGTAATCTGGTATTGTTTCAAATATTGGTATTTTTTTAACTTACGGCTAGGAGCAGCAGCTGAAAGCTTCACAAATTGCTGTGAAGCTTGACGGCTTGGATCAACACTATTTTCTTGAAGGACATGCGGTTGAACAAGAACCTGAACGCCGTCGTCGGAAGGTTTACTCGGTAGTTGACTGGAATCTGTACAGATATTAGCACAAATATCACGAATCAACAAGATACTTCCAAAACCACAAATAAAGGTCAAACTAGACCGTTAGACCAAAAATGCAATGTTAATACCAATTAGGATCACGGAGCAATCGGCATTGTTATAAACGACAAATCAATCGGATAATTTCGATCACTTAGGTATCAAATCAAGCGCAATTTGGAATTTTGAACGAATTTAGGAGTTACAGAGTTATTACCTACTAAAATTTAATTCAAATGGTGGAATGCATATTTTTCAAAATGTTATTTTTAAAAAAAAAAAACTAATAACGAAAGGATTGAAGTCATAATTTCTATTCCTAGGCCAACAGTGTAAATTGTTATTGAAGCCTTTTGCGCGCATTAGACCAACATTGGACCGACCGGTAATATCTCGACGCGGACAGTACCGTCGAATTTCACCGTTTACGACGCTATGATTGTAAAAGCTTGCTAATATTTTCAAATGGAGAATCTTAAAGAAAGCTATTCGTTTATTACGGGTTATCTGCTGAACGTTGACCCCTAAATGACATAACAGGGAAGGTCCTGTACCCGTGACCTTGACCTTACCCTGGGTTTTCTCACTCTGCAAAAGTGCACAAGCGGCACAAATAGCACCGGTAATCATCTTGCTTGCAGTTGGACTAATCGAATCCCCGACCGAAAGTGCTGTTGGATCCAATTTCTTCTTGTCTTCGTCACATTTAAGGCGTCCAGTATCCAATGCTTGCAGGACCATGCGGCTCCCTGTTGCACTCACGTCATCCTGGTCCACAGCTGGGGCTGGAGTCCCTTTGCCACATCTCTCCCTGGCTGCTTCAATAGCTTCGGCGGCAATGGTACTCGCTAATCGGCTTATGTCATCTCTTGCAACTCCTGAAGCAAAAATGTTAATATTCAGTTAAATTCCAAGGCTTAATTTCGAAGATTTCATTGACACACGGGAATGCTTGAATATTTATTGTAAATATACCTTCATCATCGTCGGTGTCACAAACCACTTTTCCATCAAGTACATTCTGAATAGCCCTGTCCGCCATTTCACTAGCAACTTTGCCAAACAGATTCAAAATGCCATCAGTTTTCAGTGTCCATAATATAGATCAGTATTATATTTGCCGATACCTATACTATTCAAAGATTCATTTACCTCTTTCCGGATGTTCCAAAAGTTCAGTTTCTTTCTCGCAGGCGCTACAGATTGCTTTTCTTACCATCCCACTCGCAGAGGCACTTACAATTCCAGAAGGTACAGGCCTCGGCCCTTCAGCTGCATGTCATAATTGTAAATCGGCCAATTTATAGACAATGTTCTAGGTGTTAATATGGCATATAACCTGATGTTAAAATAGAAACTAACCGATTGGTCGTCCCTGGGAATCAGTTGCCACAAGTGGACGACCCTGCGAATCTGTTGCGACAATTGGTCTGCCTTGCGAATCAGTAGCGACAAGTGGTCGCCCTTGCGAATCAGTGGCAACTAGTGGTCGACCTTGGGAATCAGTAGCCACAATTGGTCGACCTTGCGAATCCGTTGCCACAAGTGGTTGTCCTTGTGAATCAGTTGCAGCGATTGGTCTTCCTTGAGAATCAGTTGCCACAATCGGACGACCCTGCGAATCCGTTGCCACAAGTGGTCTACCTTGCGAATCAGTTGCTACAATTGGCCTGCCTTGCGAATCAGTAGCCACAAGTGGTTGTTCTTGCGAATCAGTAGCCACAAGTGGTTGTTCTTGCGAATCCGGTGCTACAATTGGCCTGCCTTGCGAATCAGTAGCCACAAGTGGTTGTCCTTGCGAATCAGTTGCAGCCAGTGGACGACCCTGGGAATCAGTAGCCACAATTGGTCTACCTTCCGAATCCGTTGCCACAAGTGGTTGCTCTTGCGAATCAGTGCCAACAATTGGTCTTCCTTGCGAATCAATGGCGACAAGTGGTCTTCCTTGCGAATCAGTGGCGACAAGTGGTCTTCCTTGTGAATCGGTGGCGACAATTGGTCTTCCTTGTGAGTCAGTGGCAACAAGTGGTCTACCCTGCAAATCAGTGTCGACTGGACCTTCGCCTTCCTCCGCTCCTGGTTCAGTTGCTGCCAATGCCTGAGCTTGAGAAGGTGTCAAAGATGGCGGAATGGATTTGGCTGAAATAGGCATAAGAATATGTGAAATCAAACAGCATAATCCAAATCAACTCGGCACTCATTTGTTCAACCGATATACTTACGCTGAGCTAACTGGTCTTTTGTATCCGCGATACCAGTCGCCATTTCCAGCATAGATGCACCACCGTCTGGACCATCCTGACCAGGTTCCTCACCACCACCACCCGCAGCAGGGCTGGTATCTTCAGGCCCTTCTGCTTCATCCGCAGCTGCAGCTGCAGCTTGTTCCTCGGATGGAGTCGGTTTAGCGGCCTCTTCACCTGCAGCAATTAGAAAACGACGTACTGTATAACCTAAACTACCACCCAAAAGGTAAGATAAATAACTCATGCTTACCTTCTGTGGTGTCGGGTTCAGTGGTCGGTGGTCCAGCCCGTTCTTCATCCGCAGCTTCATCCCCGGGCTTCGTTTCATCGACCAAAATCTTTGATGGCGTCGTGGAAGGTGGAGCGGCAAGTCTATCCTGTGAAGGTGTTGTCTTTCCGGCGGCTTCTTCAGCTGCTGCTGCCGCAGCTTTATCCAATTCAGCAGTTTTGGCAGCTTCAGTATCTTCCGCAGCACGTGCTTCCTCGCTTCCAGCGCGGTCCGGAGCGGATGGCCCTGAATCATTAAATTGAAATATAATTTCGTATCGCTGAATGATATTTAAATCTAAAGGTAACAACCAATATACCTTTCTCTGTTTCATCAGCAGTAGATGGTCCAGCAGCACCAGGTTCTTCGGCGCCAGTGTCAGGTTGAGCAACTTTGGTATCATCAGCCTGTTCAGCGGCAGCACTTGATGGACCATCAGCAACTGAAATATAAACCTTGGACATTAACGGGTCAGTTAAAAGTTAACACGTTGTTTATCCCAAATCTAACGACTTACCCACTCCAGGCCCAGCGTCTTTTGCCTTTGAGGCTTCGTCCATGGGTATTTTCGAAGGCCTGCCTGATATCAAAGCTTCTGTACCAACAAGAAATTGTTAAAGATTATACTACTTGCACATTTCAATTAGTATCAATTAAATATGTTTTAGAAGATACCTTCCGCCGCAGCAGCTGCAGCAGCAGGACCTTCTTCTGCAGCGGCCGCAGCAGCAGCTTCTTCTACAGCAGCCGCAGCAGCAGCAGCTTCATCCGCCTCTTCATCTGCCAATGTTCGAAGCTGGGCTGCACTATCACGCACAAGTATATCTTTCTAAAAAACATGAGAGAAAATGGCAAAAATCAAACGCAATTAATGGCTGAATGCTCACCTATTCGGATAAATCGTTACCTGTTCACTAATCGCTGCCTCGACAAGTCGGTTGGCATCGTCGGTCGTCGGAGTAGGTGGCTTGACGGCTTCAGCACTTGGAGATGGTTTAGCGGCTGTTTCTATAGCTGCTTCTATTTCGGCTGCAGCGGCTTCGTCAGCGGCGGCTTGAGCTGCTGCAAGACTGCTCGGTGATGGTTTAGCTCCTGTTTCGTCGGCACCCGGGGAAGGCTGACTTTCTCCTGATCTACCAGTTGGTTCGGATTTACCAGCCGCAGCGGTGGTGCTGGGTGACGGCTTGGAAGCTGCAGCGGCGCTGGTCCAAGATGGTTTCACAGTAGCTGCTGGGGCACTCGGTGACGGCTTCGCAGCAGCTTCTTCGCCACTCGGTGTCGACTTCACAGCATTTGCTTCGCTGCTGGGTGATCGCTGTGCAGCAGCCAGGGTGCTTGGTGAAGGTTGCGTAGCTAGTTCAATAATACTTGAACGCTTATCTGGTGCAGCAGTTTCTTCGGCTTCTGCAGCAGACACACCAACAGCATCTTGTTCTGCTTTTGCAGCAACGGCTTCTTCGGATTGTGCAGCAGCCGCGGCAGCATCTTGTTCTGCTTTTGCAACAGCAGCAGCTTCTTCGGATTGTGCAGCAGCCGCAGCAGCATCTTGTTCTTCTTTTGCAGCAGCGGCTTCTTCCGCCTCGTCATCAGCCAATGTGCGAAGTTGGGCCACACTTTCTCGAACAAGTCCGTCTTTCTGTAATATATCAAAAAATTCTCTAATACTTAACCTCAATTAGTGGCTAAATACTGACTTATCCCGGTAAATGATTACCTGTTCACCAATCACGGAGTCGACCAGCTTGTGAACATCGTCGCCTTCCTCGTTCTACAGTAATGATAAAATACTCAATGCTTAAATGTTTGAAACTATAAACTTTACGTCAAATGCCAACAATCAATTACATCATCGGTAAGCAAGCCTGAAATTAGATCCGTGGACAGACGGTCCAGATCTCGTTCCAAACCGTCATCTTCAGCAGTAGTATCAGTTTTTCCGGAAGCTGAAGTTGTGCCAATTCCGCTAGTACCAGGTTCTTGCCCTGCACTTCCAGCTGCAGAATCCAATGGTCCGGATTCTTCACCGTCGCTGATGCCCAACTCGGTTTTGAGTTCCTTTTGCTTAGCCTTAGCTCTGTCCAACTATTTAATTAATAAATCACACATTGAAATCCATGTTAGACAATGTTCAATGGTAGGTAAACATCTGAATGCGAATATCTACCTGTTCCTGCAACTTTCCATCACTTCGACGATTTCGGTCATAGTCCTCCGACGCCGCCGCCTGAGGTTATTTGTAATTTGACGTTGGAAATTTGGTTTATTTTTTAAAATGCGTTAAAAGCAATGCTTAAAATAAGCCCATAAATATTTACCCCAACAGAATCCTCGAGCCTACCGCTAGCAAAATCCGTAAACTCTTTCTGCATGTGGTCATCGGCTGGCTTGGAAGATGCTCGATCCATGGCAATACCCGCAACAGTATCTGCCGCGGCATTCATTTCAGCGCTGGTTTTGGCATTTAGAACTTTTTGCTGCATGGCGCCTATAACATAAAAACTCGTTATTACTGTACCTATGTCAAAAGTTTTAAATATTAATTAAAGCTTGTAATTTACCCAAAGCATTCTCATCATCCATAATCTTCTGTAAATCATCCGTCAATTTCCGTGAAAGTCGATCCGTGAGCTCATCATGGAGTTCAGCCAGAGTATCCGCCATTTTGACGCATCTCCCTTTCCAGGCATCACTCTTCCCGAACTGAGCACAGGGTCCAGTGCAAGGATAGGTCGGTTTCTCCAATCGAATTTGATTCCGAAGTCGTTTCGGTATAATTGGTTCCACGAGTTCTCCTGGATCAAAACCTTTTCGACAAATGTACGAAACACATTTGGCTCGAGCTTCATTCACGACATGGTCAACTAAGCAACAGGTAGCTCGTTTCACGAATTCCTTATAAGAACAGTCTACCAGTACATCCAGGATTTCCTTGACTGTTTCTCGTGTTTCGTAATCCTATTTAATGGATTAAAGTTGTTTTATCAAATTGAAATGCGTCGTTTTATTTTACGTAATTCTCAATATTTTACGAATTTCGGTGGCGGTGGAGGTGGTTCATCGACGATTCCATATTTGAGATTATCTTCTTTTCGTTTATTTTCCAATATTTCCTTGATTCGGCTAGTAAAGCTCTTGGCACCGGAAATGAGCTTTACTTCTCGGTTCGTTTCTTGAATAAGGTTCTTAACATGCCAACAAGAAGCATGGGTTGGATCCAATTTGGCTCGTTGACACTGAAATATTCATATTAAGCGTCTATGTCGGGTAAAATCTGATTTTTATAGAATTTTTAGGGACATGTCAGTCATACGCACATAGATAATCCATTTCCGTCCATATTTAACCATGAGATACCACCGTCGATCTTCTTCGTCTTGTGCCTTTTTTCGTTTCAATTCCGCAGCCTCACGCCTTTCTCGTTCCTTCGTCACATAGTCATCGTGACGCTGAACAATTTTACAGCTATGTTCTAAATCTTCTCGTTGCAATAGAGCACGATGGTAACGAAGCTTGTCTTCTTGGTACTTTCGCTTGTCTCGAATAAAGCTCGCGAGCTAAATCATAGGAAAATCAATAAATTTTAAAAATTTCGTATACAAACTATGTATATGGCTACATTTTCGTTAGTTTTTGAAAAATACTTTCGTAAGCTTGAATTGAACTCACATCTGCTTCTCGATTCACTCGCCGTTCCTCACACATATACTCCCGAAGTTTTTCTGACAATTCTTCCTGACACATGATATGGAGTAGAATCATTTTCCGACGCTTTTGCTCAATTCTTCGCAAAGCAGCTAGACGTAGATAGACTTTGTGCCGCTTTTGATCCGTTTTCCATTTTCGAAGAGCATTTTGTTGTGCACGAAATTCAGCTATTTGGTTACTCGGATGCTCCTGTCGTCTTCGTTTAATGAGCATAGCTCTGGAAAAGGGTATAATTAATATAGAATACTGGATTTTGACCCATTCTGACCACTTTTGACCAAGTCTTCTAACCATTGTATTATTTTGTCTAGTATTGGCCAATTTTTTGCCAGTTTTAACCAATTTTTACCACTGCCGCAATAAATGCTGGGCATTTTATTTACCTAAATTCAAATTCCGCTTTCGCTTTAGCTCGACGTTTGGCCATTTCTGCAGCCCATCTGTCTCGCATAAGCTTGAGCTCACATTTGATCACTTTCATCCATTGTTCCTGTTGTGCTGTACGCCATTGTTCCTAAAATTTAAAATTCAACGACGAACGGTCATCGGTATTAACCAAATGTTACAATATCAGATTTAGATAATTCGATACAAAAATTAACTTTACTTCATTCGCTCGATCCGCATTCACGAGACAGTTGTAGAGTCGATTCATGTAAACCCTATACTTGTTCAACTGAGCCAAACTACACTTGACATGACCTTTAGCCGTGACCATACCCAAACGAATGAGTTTCTTCACAACGAGTGGATTATGCTGGAAATATTCCTTGAGATGTTTATCATGAAGTGCATCGTACTCAATCGGTGTTTCCAGTATTAATGGATCCACGGTGTCAAAACACGGTTTTTTGGCTGTTTTGATGAAGAGCTATAAGTTTTGTCGATAAAAAAGTTACATAAAGATAAAGCAAATGCATATGATAAAATAGCATTTAAAGAAGCTTTTAATTTTAATTTAATCACCGTGTTCCCCAATTGATCTCGTGTATTCGTAAACGTATTTTCGGGTGCTGGAACAGCCGGAATCTTGTGGTACAGCGGCATGAGATGCCATAGTGGTAAAGCGTTCGTGGGCAAAGCTTCCTTCGGCCTTGGTACTCGTTCATAAGCCTTGCTAATTGGATTCGAGCGTTTCAAGAGCATTAATTCCCGGTATTGCTGTCTCCGTCGGGCTTTGTCTTCAGGAGTCTCCAGGCTAACCATCGTTCCCGACATTTTTGTTGTCACCCAATCCGCGTTAATCTTATTATTCTAAAATTAAAGCTTGTATTTGACCTGACCTTGCGTGATAAAGTGAGTTGGCTTTGACCCTTCAAATGGTTAAATTGATTATTTTATTGTCGTTTATGTGAAGTTGGTATAATATTTATGATTTCCTGCAAGTTTGGCAATATTTCAAATTCAACAATTTGTTTAACATAACAATTTTGTGCAATAAATTGCGCTGGAAACACAATTCTCGCATTAATTCGGCCGATTAATCAGAAAAAGTACACGTTTTTTTTATTGATAAATAACTTCGATCGAAATACACCTAGGTATTTAAAAACACAATATTAAATAAATATTTAGTCTATAGAATCACTTTAACGATTCTCGTAGTTCTGTCGAGCTAACTCAGGGTTAAACTGAGAATTGTACTTTTGCTTCACACGGGGTTCCGTGTAGGTTGACGTAGTATTGTTACGATTCCGGCCTTCACCTTCATATTCAAGGCGTTGATCAGGTTGCTTCGGTTCTGGTAGGGTTTCACCCCGTAAATTAGCAAGTAATTTTTCAGCTTTCCGACGTTCTTCACGTTCCCTCGCTAATCTTTCTGTTCTTAATTTTTCTAAATTCTTGTGTTTTCGTTCTTCATCCGAATCAGGGCCTGAATCTGAAGATTGGGATACGGAACTTTGGTGGTGTCTTCGTTTCTTTGATTTGCTTTTCTTGGATTTCTTCTTTTTATCTTTCTTTGATTTCTTATGTTTGACAGAAGGGTTAGTCACACTGTCAGATTTTCGCTTTAATTTTGGAGAATTTGAATTTGGAATAGCAATAGCTTTTGATGACGTTGATGAAGATGAAGCAGCAGAGTTTTTTGATGTTCCAGGACCCGAAATATATTTGCGAATATCTTTGAGTGGATCTTCAAAATCTCGTAATTTATTCATTTTAACTTCTTTGGCTTCAGCAGCAGCTTTGTCAGCCGGAGATAGAGTTGAGCTTGCACTTGTGCTTGCCGTAATTGTAGCTTTGGAATGTCTGTCAACATTTTCGTACCAGGGTCGATTTTTAGATTCTTCAATACTGTTCTGTCCTAAATAGACTAATAAACCAATTTTCTTCTCGTAGTCTTCCTGTTCTTTCTTCTTCTCTGCTTCATGGTCGAGATTGACTCCAGTGTCCTGTTTCTTCCCATCTTCAATTTCTTGAAAAAAATTGATATGACCATCGGATTGAGTCAAATCTGCAACTTGAGCTAATGGAATTGGTAGCTCTTCACCAGTTTCTATAACTCGTTGACCCGCTCTGTCTCGGAGAAATGCAGTACGGGACTCCTGGGCCTGTCAATTCACAAAGGCGTTATAAAAATTAAATATTATTATGCCTATTAAATAATTTTAATTAAGTTGTTTGAAATATAGACCTATAAACCTACCGCTAATTGGATACGGCGCTGAACTTCTTTCTCCTTCTCAGCAGCCTCGGCTTCATCTTTCCGTACTCGTGCAATGTTTTTTTTCGTCCGGACATGCCAACTGTTAAGATAAATGCATTAAATTGCATAATTATTAGTAGGTATCTCGGAAACTAGGTGCGTTGTACGTATATTTACATTACAATGAAATCATAATTTTTATAGTTATTGACTTTTTGTATGTATGTAAGTATATTGTGTGAATTTAATATCAAATTGATGGTGATTTTTTTAATTTAAAATTATAAATTACCTTTTGTGTGGAAGAATATTCATTTTTCCGTATAACCTTTGACC
>JAQFYT010002241.1:0-13446 GCA_034694925.1 Ceratophysella denticulata | reverse complement strand
AGGAACGTACGGAGTTCCGCAAGGACCTGGATATGGTTCGTCCTCGAACCCTATGATAATGCATCAACAGGCAACTGCTGGCTACCATGGAGTGGGATTGTCAACCTACGGAACACAACCTCTGGTATCTGCTTCAGTTCAACCTTCCCAACTACCATCTCAACAAATTCCGAGTCAGGGTTACACACAATTGAACAACTCGACGTATGGTGTCCCTGGAATGTCATCAAACCCGTACCAGAATACTAACACCATTCCCAATAGCTCCACGTAATTTTCTTTTAAAATTATGATATATTTATTTTCTCATCCTCCGATTCAAAATATTTTGTGATTTCACTTGCACTTCCAGGTATGTGAATAGTTCGACGTATACCGGGTATGGAGCCCAAAAGAGCTCTCTCACAACACCTGGACTTTCCGGGAAGGAGACTGCTAACGACGTTAGTAATGCGACTACGTCGGCATCATCTGGTCAACTTGGCTCTTCCGGTGGTTTGCAGTCCAATTCAGGTAAGCGTTCGTGGGTTTAGCTTTAAAAGAAGTTGAATGACTGTGCTCGACTATTTTCCAAATTCGTAATACAAATCTATTACATTACAGTTGGTGCATCCTCAACTACCGGTTCCAAAGTACCAACGAACGCTACCAGTGTCACAAACAGTAGCACTGGCGGATCCAAGCTCCAAAGTGGGGTTAACAGTGCTCTGCCACCAGGAATGATGCTACAACCGCAGTATATCTTGAACCAAGCGGGAGTTCCACTGTACGGCTTCCAAGGTCCTGCAATGTATGGATATGATGAGTCCCAGCAAGTGCAGTTTCTGCCGCGCTTGCCGCACCCACTTGCAGCTGGAAGTTATTACGACGCAAATGCACCACCGTACAGTAAGCTTAAAATACTTTGTTATATACACATATCATTTTCCTTAATTTTTCATTGGAAACCTGTCTTGAAGAATGCATACTTTTCTAGATCTATTTCCACCCTTAATTCGATATTCCTTTTTTATTCTAAAGAGATTAGTACTTGTACTTGGTTATTTTCCATGTTTTCAATGAGTGGTACTTTGAGGCAGGTTTCAGGTTTCGAATTTGATTTTTGTGGTGGCATGTCTTCAACTTTTGCTTTTTTTTATTTTTAACAACTTGTGTTAGTGCCATTTCAAGAACTCCAAAACAGCGATTTTCCTTTTGTAGCCCCAGGTGGAGGAGTTCAAAGTACGGGGCGCTCCGATGGAACTTCACTGCAGGGATATGGGGCTGATGCTCGATTTTCCCGTTCGGACAGTTCGACTGCATCTCCGGTGCCTTCGAATCTAGCTGGCCAGTCGACGCAGCAGATGTACAATCTTCCCCAAGCAGGGTACTACTACGTGGGAAATAACATGATGCATCCTGGACCTTTTCCGTATGGACCACCGACAATGTACCCAACGACTGCAATGGCTACACCAAACAATCCATCCTCAGGTGCTCAACATTCAGTTGCAAATCATCAGTATCAGAACAAAGGTTACGGCGGAAGCTCTTACGTGCCTCCTTATGAAACAACTGGACAACCTGGAAACATGACTGACTATGTGAATAAGAACACATATACGACAGGAAGTGGTTTGGGGGGCCAAAATTCAACTGGAAAAGGATCTGCCTCCACAACTGGAAGCTCTCAGTCGACTGATATGAGTTCTTCCCTTTATGGAAAAGGACATTTGAACAAGCTTAATAATGTAAGTCTTAATAATTAAAAACTATATTTACACTTCTGCATTGGGCGTCTTTTAATTTGATCATTATTCTTTTCAGCCATACGAAAAGCAGCAGTATGGTGCAAACACTGGATCTCCTTATGGGTCTTTGGGTCAACAGTCTAACCAGCTGGGTGGCGCCGGAATGGGAGCTGCATACAATGTCTACTTGCCGCCACCTCAACCAGTACTGCCTCCTATATTGTTTCAAGTCTCTATTCCGTTCCTTTCTTATTATTTAGCTCTATGGATGCGCTGCTATTTTCATTATAACTTGCTTTCGTGTTGGTTGTCCGAGATTTTGCTTTTTAAATTACTCGACTCGACGGTCACTCTTAATGTTTACCGACAATGAAAACAATAGAGAAATCAGCTTCGTTATGATTTCCTTATAAACTAGAAACAAAGATGTTAGATTTTCTCCTATTACAAATTACAAACCCTAATTCACCAGGAAGATTCGTAAATCCAGCCTAACCGTTCCTTTAATTTGCGCATCCTAGTATCCTCTTCTAGACTTGCTGAATTGCGTTACCTTTTTCTATCCGATGCAACGCTTAATATATTTTGCGTTATATTATGACTGTTTTATACGTATCCAGCATTCTTTTGACCGCTTACTTAGATACACCTCACGATATCTGCATTTGTCACGTACTTACTCCTTTTTTCACAATTTGGAATTTATTCAGTTCTACAGCACTTTCCACTCGCTTGTTTTTGTAAAAACTAAAATAGTTGGGAATGCTAATCATGATAACAATTCTCTGCCCTTTAAAATATCGATATCCTAAATATTGTTATATATTATCGCAGGATGGGAGCTCCGGTCAACGACAGGGTGGAGGACAACCGAAAGGTGGTAAACAACAGTATGCTGGCCAGCAACAGCAGTACTGGAGCGGTAACTAACTCAACATAAGGTGAGGCGAGGCTACCACTACCCGCCGAACAGTTGCCTCATCGTCACTCTCAAACAGATTTTGACAGATGTAGATAGCGTAAGGTAATGATAAAAATTATACAAATTCTGAATTACTGAAGAAAGAAACGACTAGAATTGTCAAAACAAATCGACTGCTACCTACAATTTAACTGGAGGGACAATTTCTCTCCCCAAATCTCCCCATTCGAATAAACCTGCACCTATCACGTTTTTGTTTCACAGTTTCTCTTCCCCATTTAGAGTTTAATTTCTTTGAACTCCAAATTAACTCACCTTCACTAATGTATTTATAAGTCGAAGCTGAGATCCCTTTGCGCCCTGCAAAGAGATTCCCGTTGCATTTGTAAGACTTTTTTTGAATGAAATAAAAAATCATTAGGAAGGGATTAACATTTTTGATCTTACATTTTTTCTATCCAACTTTTGTTTGGTTCTATATGAAGAACACCGTTCCGTAGTGTTAGAACAAAGTCGTATGTTTAGGAGAAGTAGCCATTTGGTGAGTTAGAGTTAGAAAGTGTTGTGTTTATTTAATTGACTCCTTCCATCTGTAAGATTATTATTACTGAATAGTGTTAATTGTGCTATCCTTTGAGAAGGTCTAGTTTTGTTTACTTAAACTTAACTTCTCGTCAAGAATGAAAAAAAAAATAAAGTAGGGGGAGAGAAAAACCAACAAATTATTAGTGAGTGATTTACTACTACCTACATTACATATTTACTTGTAGAAGGTGTACGCGAAGGTTTAATACTAAAGCTATAGGTTACTTCCTAGGCTAGGCTTACTTGTGCGTACCACTTAAGTTCATATAATTACACTGAGTTCTTACTTATTATTAGTATTCCTATCTCTATTTATGTTGATGTGTTTTTTTCGTGTCTCTTGTACAGTTTGGTAAACATTACTTGTATTACTAAACGTGGTGATTAATTATTTAAAGTGGAAGGAGAAGAAAATAAACAAAACCATTATTAGTCCTTAACAATTAATATTTATAGCGGGTAATTTCACACATTTACGAAAAGAGAAAGAATAATTTGATTAAAGTATCTAGTTAAATTAATGAATTGTATAAAACACTAAACGGTAATAATAAAGAAATTACATCACAACTACAAAACAAACACAATTTCTGTTCTTCTTACTTTACATTTTTCTTCGTCCTGAATGCAATCCAACACTATGAAAGCGTTGACTAAATATGTAGGTACATGGTATCTGAAACTGTAATTAAGCTTACCCAGAACTTCAATGAAAGCATTAGGTATGCTTGCATTATGGGTTTTTGATAATCGACTGGCACATTATGAGATTTGAGGCGGAATATTCAAGAAAATGCCGAGTAACCCTAACTACAGTTAATCGGCTGAATCAGAAAAATGCCATAAGAGGCGCCGATTAACCTGTGCATCCCTAGAAAATACATGCTAATTTATAGGTCTTAGTACGTAAACAGAGTGAATTGGTGCTGTGCATTGTGTAGCGAAACATTAGTTATTTCGGAAAAAAGTTGAAAAACTTGCACTACCCGGTCAAGGTATCCTCCGGCTGAAAAGTGCATTTGGAGGGGAAGGTAAACAGCAGAGAATTAGAGCATTGCCGATGATTATGTTGGAATAACATGAATATTAGGTAAATTGTAAGATGGAATGAGAGCAAGGAGGTTCCTTCTCTTCCGCAACCACTTTAGACTCAGAAAATTCTCATTGGCTGCGGAATAACATAAATTTTAATTAATCTGTTATTCCATCAATTTGACGTGCGAGGGCTCTCTTGTATATTTATTAGTGCTGGTGGCCCAGTTGAGCATATAAATGAGCGTGTGCTACACGGAGGCTCTCACTCCAAGAAGTCGTAGAAAGAATGACGATTCAATTTGCTCATGCCAATAATGTGTCCAACTTGAACCACTTCTTGCCAGGGAGAGGCATGGGAGAAAGCAAAAATGAGAAAGGCTCTTAAACTCAAACTTCGACTCGCTCTACTTGAGTATTCCAACCAATTTGTTCTAGAAAATGGAATGAAAATGAAATGAACCAAAGCAAAAAGGCATGAGAGAGAGAGTTGAGAGAAATGGACTAAATTAAGTAGTATAGGAACAAGGACGGACTCTTCCCAATCCCAAAATCTACTCTACTACGTACTTACTTTGCTGAATATTATACGACCTATAAAACTCCGAGAAGTTATCATCTCTGAATCCAATCCTCACATTACTTTCCCTTTCCCAATCTCTCTCTGCTCCAACCAACCAACCAACAACTAGTGCATATCAACATGAGGCTTCGCGGGTGAGGCGGAAACATTTGGGCCGAGGACAAGACATGACATGACACGCTAGGGTTGAGCTTTGAGCACAGCCTGGTTCCCTCCTTTATAATTTAGGGCTAGAATGGAGAGAAATGCTTCCAAGTCATCAAAGTCAAGATATCGATTGGAGAATTTGGTTTTTCTTGAATAGAGAGTAGTTGATGGAGTAGTGTGGGAAAGAGAGAGACGGCGTTGTCCCTTAAGTGATGCTCCCCGGCCCAGGAGTCAACATTGTACGAACATGAATATTCATTAGAAGAGTAGTCCCCGTCGAGACGACCCCGTCACTTCAGCCCAGGACTTGGCGAATATTCATTAAGAAGTCCGTCCCTAGGACCTAGTAGCATGGTGAGTGAGAGAACGGGCCTGGAATGTATTTGGAAATTCAGAGTGAAACACACGTCATGTTCAAACAGATGATGCGGAAGAGACAGACAGTAGTGCTCTCAATATAATAGCTCCTTCTGGAAATTCAACACAAACTGGAGAGGAAATTGCAAATGAGTTCTAGAGACTCCAAGGCTAACTTCTAAATACTGTAAAATCTGTCACATCTTCATTTTACAAGAGCCTTTCATGCATATTTACTCTCTGGGGCACATTTAAGGGAACCATAAAACATGTCATAGTTAAATTCAAAATAGATTTAAGCGATTCGTCTTGACCGGCTTCTTTCTCAGAAGTGGACCACATCCCACATGATAGCATGAGGATCTTTCTGACTGGGTTACCATCTTTCCCAGAAAATGATACATACAACTTGCTTCTTTCTTAATTTAGACATTACTTGCCAACTATTAATTCAAATCTGGATATTTGGTTGAACGACTATATAAAATATTGTCAGAATTGGAGTGTAAAAACACTATAACTGGTTATTTCTAAGCTATTACACACACCGGAATAGTATGACAATTTCAGAGCAAATTGCAGCAGTTCACCAATCTGACATGACATGGCATCAAGGAATCATGAATGTAATTACTGTGTACAGCTATTTATATACATATTTCCGTCTATAGCGTATGTTTAGTTTAGGGTGATTTCAAATTGTCGGGTTATCTCGGCAATTAATGTCCGATATTGAGTGAGTACTCTGCGCCTAATCATCCGTTTCATTCGTCCCCGCTTTGACTCCTGGAGAAAGTTTGGATGGGCTAATCGAGAAGTATGTCAATAGTAGAATAATTACACGGTATACTAGCTACAAGCCCAAAGCCCATCCAGGTTACTTCGAAATGGTTTTTTCTACCTTGGGCAAGTTAATCGACGTGTGGTTTTCAATTCGCCCAGCCTTGTGGTTGTGTTCGTGTATGCAAATGACAAACATACTCTCAAAGATGTTTACACTACTCGAGTAAACAGCACGAGCATAAACATTGAATGAATTGGTGCCATATTAACATTTGCCAACTGCTGTTCTCCTGTTCTACTTGCGGCTTAAGTTGTGACGTTCCAGGTCGATGAAATATGTACTGGTTAATCATGTAGTTGTCGAAAGTGGAATTTGATGGGCTTCCCACTAAATGATTCTTTTCGGGAAATATAGCGTCCACAATCAAACTATACGATCCATGATATTTTTGAGAAATCAATTATCAAAATACGAATGGCTTGTAATATTCACTTCAAAAGAAATACCGATTCGTCAAAAGAAATACTGATTTCACCAAAAGAAATCTCATAACCTAACCTTAATTGATAGAATTATACTCTCCTTTCTGTATTTCTTTTGACGAAATCGGTATTTCTTTTCAGGAAAAAATGTTTTCCCAATACTAATAGCTAGACTAAACAGAAGGTTAGTCGCCTAATTGATAAATGGTAAATCATGACGAGGATTCAACTCAGTTATACTTTAGTTCAGATGGCACAAAACAATTACCAGAATATGTACATTCCAATTAGCTCAACAATTAATGTTACTAGACCCTAAACAATTTTGAAGTCAGTATTTATTATCGATGAAATATTGCAATGACTATGCACACCAGATCTACAAGTTCTGGTCTAATTTATTCGCTAAGTTTCGATCAACCCAAGAAAAGCTGGGTGTCTATCTTGGGATGGAAAATGTTTCCGAGAATAAGCAGCTCTGCCGTTTGCCTTGCACCGAAGTAAGAGAAAAGAAAGAAAGGGGTTGTTCGGCGTCTAAGAAAATGAATGGATTTTGTAATGTAGAGAAAGACATTTTGACTGGAATGAAGATAGAAATACATTGTGAAAATATACGAGGAAGCTAGCAAGCGAAGAAACAAAAGCAGGGAGTTTATTCGAATCTGCTAAAGGTATACTACCCCCGTTTTGTCCGTGCTCATGCAACAGAAAAACTGAAATTCAAAGGATGAAAACGAAGAAGCAGAACACAACTCGACGAAAATGAATGTTTTTATGTGGAGAAAGCGAAAAGAATGGGTTGGGAGCATAAATGCATTTGTATTGTACGAGATTTTTGCATTGTATCTGTGCTAACTCCCACTGCTCCGTTGTGGAAACACTTGAGTGATTCATCGTGCATTTTCCCAGAGTCACGGAACTATTTTACAGGCATTCTCTCAAAAACAACCCGTGCGTAACCCTGTCGTAATCCCTTGAGATTCCAGCATTTCAGCGACGAAAGGACTTATGACCATATTTGTATAATTTTTGCAAAACGCATAAACTTATTGACTACGACATGCGCGGATCGTATTCCCGCTCCATGTACTGTACTACCACCTCCGCTTACCAAGAAACCGTAAGAGAAAGCCCCATGCTCCAGTATTGAAACTTTGTTATAATGCATTGGATTAGTAAGTGAAAGTCAAGAAGGGAAAACGTAACCCGGGCATTCATCTCATTGTCCGAATTTTTTTCTCTCTCTTCCTGTTCTTTCCGTTCCTCTCCAAGAATTTATTGCGACCAACTATGTACAAGTCGTCATTTGTTTTAAGTGAAAACTTTCTCTTTTTTTGTTTCCGCGAGCTTTGGCTCTCTGCTCTTAGTTCAAAATAGATGTGAAAACCTATATCTCTATTCCATTCCTTCTTGTGTTTGAGGGTCGATAGTTGGCACAGGAGAGGGAAAATTGGATATAAGATCCCTGTGGATGAAGAAATTCTATTCCTATCAAAGTTAACTAAAGTTGGGTATCTTGGGGTGCTATAGTGTGTTCTGTCGGAGAGAAAGCCTAGGGCTCGTCTTCATGGTGAGAGGATGCCAAAGGATCCTTTACTGCTCCTCCAGACCAGATATTATTCGAAGAGAAAGAAGATCCGAAAAAGTGATAGGAATAGGATGCAAAAACCAAAATACCCTACTTTATTACCATAGACTCTGACTTATACTTCTTTATCCCTCCCAGCTTCTCGCCCCGCTTAGTCTCTCTGACGCCTATAAATATAGTTGTACAGTAAAGGACTCCAAGCTATCTGCATACGTGGGACTTAAGAGTCAGCCAAGAAGGCCTTGAGCACGTGGACTCGGGAGAATAATATATCCTCACCCAGTCCTTCACTTTCTTCCAGAATCTCGGCTTAATGCTCCCTTTCCTTCCGACTCAATCCTAGTGCCCGCCTGCCCAAACCCAAGACAGAGTTTCAGCCCGGTCCATAGGTTGGAACACACTAATTTATCACTGGATTTACTCATTCAAAAACCCAGATTGGTTCTCGTGTGGAACCAAAAACACTTCATTTACTTTCACTTCCTTTCTTCAGCCCACCAACCCTTTCGCTCCCTTGCCTTTCTCTATTTACATTCCCCAACTCAAAGTCGAATAATTCCGCCCACGTCTTATCTGCGATCCCAGTTATATTGTCCTATTTTATAACTCCCATAACTTTTGCTAGGTTAAGCTAATTAAAGCTCAGTTAAGTTTTCAACATTTAGATTAGGATAGGTCTTGCTTAACTAACCTTGCATAGCATTAACTAACCTAACCTAAACTAAAGTTATGAGCACTCAAAATACAGCAGTATACCTAAGCATCGCATATTATACGTAGGCCGAAAGTCCTTCCTTTCCCTTCTCCTGTCACACTCGTCTTACTTTCAAAGTTCCAACGAAGTTCTCCAGCTTGAGTGGCCTATCCCACACAATCTATCCTAGAACGGAGTCAGCTAGTCAAACTAAAAACTAGACCTTCAGATATAAACACCTGTTCCCTGGTTTTGACGTTGGAAAATCCAGATTCCGGATTTATCCTTCAAATTATAGGCCAGGGGCAATTAGTGTTGTATGTATAATGAATGACTAAATCAATACCTATAGAAGACCAGAACCTTATTCACAATACTTATGATAATTGAAGCACCTACTTGACATATATTTGACTAACTTGACTCTCGTAGTCGGCTCTATTTGTCAAGGTATTCGTGTGGAGGAGAGCTAAGAACTAAGGATCTTCTTTCTCTTCCAGCTGGAGGAGACGCTGCAAACACTCGACTTCTTGCAGGAAATAGTCTTGAATTCGATTCATTCCCAAGGCCAGCTCCGCAATCGGCGTCTTGGCAATGAGCGTGCAGTTGAAATGAGGAGAATGGGAGAAGCAGAACCCACTCAGGCCTAAGAATAAAACGACAATTACTCCCAGCACCACTCGGATTGATTATCTCTCAACCAATTCCCTGTCAGGCGCTCCGCAATCTCTGTCCTGGGTCCTTTCTTACCAATGTTCTCAAATGATGTTCCGATTAGAGGATGAATCAAACGAATTGGATTTCCATTCAACTGATAATCCCGGCTCGAGCCTAGCAGGGCTGTGAAGCCGGTCTGACCCGGATTCTGCTCAAATACATATTTTAGAACGGAGCTTGGGAGGATTCCGAAAATATTGAACAGAAATCTCTTCGAGCTCTTGTTTAGTCCTCTCTGATGGTAATCTTCGAAGTCTCTCTCTACGGCTCGAAGACGTTCCAGGGGATTTGCGCATTTTAATGGGACTGCAAGTGAGCCAAGCGTCCTTGAACCAACAAATTGAATACTCATTGTAATTATCCTCATTTGCCAAACTTTCTCTTTATTGGAAAAGCAAGGTAAAACCTGATTTAGTCCTGGCCTGGACATATTATTTTAAATTGTTAGCTCTAGTGTTTGTTGATATCAGGCGCTTATCCCGATCTTGAAAATGCTGTTCAGGTGTATGTATATATTTCAAACAATTTGCATTTAGTTTTGAACGAGAGCAACAGCCTTTGTGACAAAAATCTACATTTCAATAAGCAACTTTAACGTTTCCTTCTATATCATGAAAGCCAAGGCTCATATACCCAGGTACGCGGACAATAGACAAAAAGAGCGAAAACCTATTTTTACCAGTTTAGGTATGCCCCTTAAATTCTAACTTATTTTGTACAACAAGGTGCAAGCTCCGACTTATACGTCAGTTAGCGGCGTAGCAGAGAAAGTTAAAATTTCTCTCATGTATCTGCCGAAAATTCAATGTTATGGACTGAAGGGAAGCTTACCAGTGATTACACATTTCCTTCCTGGGGTGATTAGGCCAAGGTAATGACGTGAATTGTTGAATGCAATCAGGCATCTTTGTGTCATGAGCTGCTGCTTGATCGAGACAAATCTTTTCAATAACACCGCCCATGATGGATGCAATAACTGACACAAAGTGTGTTTCCGTTTTCCTTCTGATTGCCAATAACGTCGACAGATCCAAATCAATGAAAGTCATAACATCGACAAAGTTTTTATCCCTGGGCAAATCGGGAAATGCTGGTTTTCTACCGATGGCAAAGCCTGTTAGAGTGAATTGAGTGTAGAGACGCGGAAACTGAACTAAAAGTTTTACCTGTGGAATATAAAATAAGAAATAATAAAGTGGTGGAAGACATAGCGTTGCGTGTAACTTGTTTTGTTTGTACCTTATCCCAGAAAGTTTCCTGGAAGTCCTTGACCAGGTAAGGGGACTGGTTGTCCGTGAGCGTGTCGAGAATGTGAATAAGGTTGTAGCCATCCGCACAGGAGTGATTAATCTTGAAGATAATCACGGTTTCCTCCGCCGTCCCCGTCTCTCTTATCAACCCTACTTCCCAGACAGGAGAACTTTCTTGAAATGGTTTTGACAACCATCTACTCGTAAACTCTTCCAAACTTTCACCCCTCCTCAGCTCACACTCGTAGATGTGGTGATGGATTTGAATGAATTCAACGGGTTTTCGGAACGTGTAGCCGCCGTAGCGAACGGGGTATGTGAAAAAGTTGGGGTACTCCCTCCGCCCGCTACTCTCCTCCGTTCTCAGAAATGAGCTCGTAAACTTGTCCCGAATCCATTCCAAATTAATGTTATTGTCTCCGGGAGAAACTTGAGCCCGGATTAACCAACCAATGTTCTGCCGCACTTCAGGAAAATTCTCGTCACCTGAGCCCTTCGTGAATGTATCCAAAGAAAAGAGTGGGTCGGAGCCCGTGAGTGGAATATAGTCAGGATGAAATATTCGGGCCAGAAATTTGACAGCGCGGTGATATGAGAACCAGAAACCGAGAGGAATGGAAAATATAATCAAGAAAACCGGAAACAGAAAGAAATCCAAAATTATAATCCAATTGAAATTTGAATTCGAACTACCCTTGCTTTGAACCATCTTTGTAAAGTACTGCTCGGGCTGTACTATAATTTACTTTGAACGATGTTCTTCTCAACGCAGTCCCTAATATAGGGCCATCGATCTGGATACGGATTTAGAACCCTGTATTTTGTTTCAAATTAAAGTGTTTTTGTTTTCCAAGTAGATGTGGGTAATTGCTAACAAAGTAAATATTCCAAGGACGACAAATGATGGGGTCAATATTTTCATGCCCAGAGCTGTAATTGTGCTTCAAGATTGACAATACCACGGGATAATTGGAGTTTTTCAAGTAAAATTGAATGATTGACTGTCTCCTATTTTTAGATGAAAGCTTTCACAAAGAATCAATTATTACTTCAATAATATGTACTTTCCTAGTTGTTTCTCAACACCTGCTATTAACTAATAGTTTCAATGGCTCAGCCCTCTCAGTGACAATTATTGGAATAGAAGGGTCTGGACAAAAACAACAGAATTGTTCAATAGCTTGGGTTTAGTTGGTTGCAGTTAACAACATATTTACCGATTCAAAATTATAATGGTACTATGTAAATAGCTTAATGTCACCGGTTTGTTTAAGTTCAAGGAAAACGACGTCAATCATCAAACGAATAATGCGCACCTACCGCACCTACCTGAAACTTTTCACCAGAACGGTCTATAGGTATACTGGAATAACCCCTACTGTTCGTCTGTATGCTGTATGCTGTCTGCCGTTTTTCCCTATGAAGGCCTAACAAATAAGGCGGAACATGCAAAAATTGCAGAATTTAAATTCCACAGAGTCATTACGCAGTAAACACCGTTGTGAGTTAAAAAATTTATGCAGAAATTTTGTTTTAATAACCGCTCGAAGTATATAAGAAGCAAAATCTCTATTTAAATCCGTTAATTTTTAAGCGAAGTGAATGCGCAATTTTAAATTATTGGAAGCAGGACTGTTTTTGAAATATTATTTTACGCAACTTCCAAGTCAGGGTAAGCCTAATACATAGTTCACTTTCACTTCATTCAATGTGTCGCAGCTATGCCATATTTCTATCATACCTTGTCCAAAGATGCTGTGAAGCAGAGTTCGCTATAAAGTTTAAAAACATACAAACATGACTAACTAAACATACCACAGCTGCATGGCTTCTATTGCATTGTATGGTTTTGTGAGACGGTACGGGTTCTATTGCTAAATTGTGAATGTATCTGGTAAAGTGGATGTGAAAGAAGATTGGAGAGTATAAGAAACCGCCTGTCTCGATGCCGTAGACAACGAAATTGATTATGGGTCTGAACTGTGAGTTTACAGGCGTAAACAAATGTATTTATTGTAAGACTTCCGACTGAGATTACATTGGAAGGGTACGTCAAAGAGAGACAAATTACTTTCAATTCCTGTCAAACTATTGTACTTTGTCTTGCTCTTGCTCTCCGCTCCGAATGACATAAAAGAAGTACTACATGCATTTACATAGGTGATTCCGTTGTCACATTTATATAAGGACACATATGTATATCGGGTATTTGGTGTTTCAAACAGAGGGGCAGATGGGATGTGCTTTTTTGAATTTAATATTGCTTTCTCCGATTCGGAACACTACTGACTCTTATCCCTTGTTCCTGTTGCGCTGAAATTATGTGAAGCTTTTCACCCTGGCTTCACACCCAACGAACCCAAAACTTTTTACTCTATGCAAATAGCGCGTGACTTTTCCCTATTGCTTCCAGACGTGACGTGACATTTCCTTTCTCTCGTTTCGATCTGGGGTTTTGTTGTCTAAACCACCAGAGATTTAATGCAAGTCAGTTGGACGAAATGGAAATCGGTAAAGTAAAGCTGTCCGGGAGAGTCTGCAATAGGCCCGCTTGAGGCCCAAGCAGCCGAGTGTG
>JAQFYT010002240.1:0-13447 GCA_034694925.1 Ceratophysella denticulata | reverse complement strand
TGTAAAAGTTACGGTTTATCCACAATTTTTTTCGCATAGGTTTTTTACCTATTGACAAATGTCAATGAACGGCTGTAAAAGTCCAAACCCTGATCGGATATACCCGGGTTAATTTCAAATTATGAAATTTATTTCAGCTGAAGCTATGAGTAGGCAATGCAATAAAATAAACAATGCCAAAAAAAATACAAATAAGTTGAAAAATGTGAAAATACGTAATCGCAAACTGATTATTTGCATGTTTCGCTAACGCTATAGGGGGTATATACGATTACGTAATAGTAGCACTAGCACCAACAACTGACCAAGCACCATGCCATGGTATAGTAAAGTCGTAAGTACTTAATACATAGAATATCTATCAGACGTGCATGACTTTGCAGAATATCATATTCATGATGAAATATTCGACCGAATTTGTCGGAAATTGCGCTGGGATTCTATGTTCGCTGGAATCCTATTGTCTCCAGTCCAGTATTTTTCTTGAATTCGTGTTAAGCTAGGTGAGATTCAGTTGCATGCCCTTAAGAAAAATAGGTACTGCGCGAGTTTTAAACCTAACCTAACTCAAACATCAAAAGAACTGAACTCTGTAACCTTAACATGTGAACATGAACAAGTACCGTGGTAGTTTATACGCTCGAAAGCGGATCAAATATTCCAATATTTTGTATGAACATAGTAAAACTAAAATAACGTCAATAATCCAAAATTTACCTTTTTGGTTCTGGAAGAATCAGACGAGAGAGTTAACACTGAAGTAGAACCTGAATGGCGGAGGACGAGCAGAGATAATGATGGTGGTCACACGCAAAGTGAATGAGTGCCAACGTGGAACGAGTTTTTCTAATTCCTGATTGCCTTTAGCACACGGACTTGAGTGAAGTCCTTTACGTAACAATCCCAGAATCCCAGTCCAGCTTCTTCCCAGAATGAAATATTCGAATGTGGCAAGGTATGAGGCTATGAGGAGAGACTGGGCTCTTCTGCTCTGACTGTCCGTCCGATTCAGTACTTCTGCTTCTCACCGTGTATTCTACGTTCTACGTAGATTACAGAGCTCGTTTCTGGTTTCCTCAACTGGCTTTTATTCCAGGCAAGAGAAAATACATATGGGAATAGGTAGGTTGAATTGACAATGACTGGACACGATTCGAGGTTGAACTTGACGGTAAAAAAATGTTGGCTCATAGCAGCGGCCTTGGACTTGGACTCGTCTATTAGGTATTTGTTCCCAGACCACGCGAGAGCATCCAAGTTATCATCATAATCACAGCGGCTACAGATGCATGGCATTATAATATTTCTATGCTCCTACATAGGTTATACATAGTGGGTGGGTAGTTCATTGAATGTCCATGCTAGAAATCTCGAAAATACAAAAGGAATCACGAAGTACGTAGCAAAAGTAAGCAAGCAATATTCTGGAATCGACGACAATGCTACTATAAACGTGAATGAAAGCGAGAGTGACAGAGCCGATCCCCAAAAACACACACGAGCGGACTGGAATTTCGACGGTCAGATGGTGCTCTGTTCCATTCACAAAACATCTGAATTAGTAGTAATGTCGTATGCCAGTTCCATCCTAGGCTATGTTCGGTTCTATATTCTTGAATCTGGCATCTTCTTTTTTAAGAATCAGGATATGATTTATTTAAACTTCCATCTGGCATCTTTGTTTTTTTAAATGATTAATTTTTTTGCATCCATTGAAAAAAAAGCACTTAACCACCTACGTTTAGCACATTTCTTTAGTCACTTCTGTTTCATATATGTACCTTGGCATTTACATACCAGCAAATACTTAAATCTATTAATTAAATTCTATCTGATTGAAAGTTAATTGTCAAAATTAGGCTTACTCCAAATTCGCGATTTGTATAGGCATTACCAAAAAAATTAATCTAAACAGTCACACGTTTGTAATTCGACTTTCCAGAAAATTTTCACAACTGAAAATTGCCCAAATTGGGCCTCCGTAGGCCATTTTTTGGTCCCGAGACCCAACTTGTGAGACCAGGGCCTGGGGAAGTTTACATTCGATTGGGTTAATGCCAGGGTATATATTTAATCCATATGCTACCTAGTATCATGATGATATGATATTGGCGTATCCGATACTTAAATCATCAATTTACTACGGAAATCTATCATGCAATAACCTGTACATGAGACTGTTATTTTTTGCAGATCATAGCCATAATAGTATACCAAAACAATGTCCTACAATTCTGCAGAATAAAAACTAATTACAAAACAATTGGCATCCTTTATCGATTTATATATTCCTTATTCACTTGATTTTAAATACAATAATTTTTTGCTATCGCACCAGCATAATAAAGTAGGTAAAACACATGCCTGACCATACATAAATAAAAGCCGCTGCTGCAAATTCCGTCCAGGTCCAATCAGAAATTCGACCGTGCGCTGTAGAAAACATCCAGAGTTGGAGGAAGGTGAGTAAGTAGAGGCCAAAGGTCACGACGATGTCTCGTCGAAAGGACTCATTGGCCCAGGGCCAGCAGAAGTCCTTCCGTCGATTGTATTTGACCTGAGCTCCACGATGAGTGTAGAGGGCTTCGGGAAAGTACTTCTCACTTATGCCTTCTCCTGTAGGAAACCCGTAATCACGAGAAAACAAGTACTTGACCAATGAATGATAGTTTTCAATTTTCCAGCACTTGAACATCACTGTAGACTTGGTCTCCGCCAACATCGTGGAGTCGTGGAAACTGTTCTTTGTATCTACTTCGTTGGCGTACTCAATCATACGGCTAAATCGAATATAACGAATTTGAATCAAATCCAGCTCCGCGAGAAGCTCTTCTATTTGCTCCGAAGAGAATTCTGCATTGGTCATGACGCGGCAGTAGGGACATCTTTTCTTGTGACTCGTTGTCCACGTTTTGATACAATTTCGACAGAATATATGCCCACATTCCAACACGGTCACCTAGCACCCCGTAAAAATTCCATATGTTTTTATTTAAAAACATCAAGCAGGTACCTATTTGCAAATATTCAATATTCATATATTCTTACGTCGAACACGACCGATGAGCAAACACAATTAACATTTAAATCAATTGAAAGCAGAAGATCATCCAATGTGGGCTGAATTTGATTCAATTGATTTTCAAATTCTTCGTACACTGTTTTGAAATCTAGAATTTAAGGGGTATTAGCATTATAAATGTTTGAGACAAAGTTTTGTTGCAATTACAAATCTCATTTAAGAAAACCAATTAGATACCTTGATAATTTGAATTGTCATCAATCTCATCTTCATCATCCGATGAGCCTGATGCCACTTTACGCACGGATTTGGAAATTCTTCCAGCCAATGTAAGATGCAGTTTTGCGGGTGATAGCTGCAAGGCATGGTTCGAATTCGCAATGTCGATGTTTCTATTAGTCACAATGGACTTGAGTGAGCTAAATGTCTGTCGTAGATAATCCAAAGAAAATGTACGGCTCGGAGATTTTGGCAAGACCATGTTGGAACTTGGTACCAATTTTAGGATTCGCTGGAATAGCGTTCGATCAATGTTTGCTTGATCAAGAACGAACGGGAACTTGCGACCAACGATAAAGTAAACCAATGAATGCTTGTCATATGCAAGATCTCATGAAGAACGGATCCGAAAATCCTAATTTAGAAATTTAACCAATGATAATTCGAAAAACCCTTTGTATTTAAAAAGAAAACAAAAATTAAAAATTCATATAAATGTTTGTTTTACCACATGTTTCAGGTGAAAGACAGACTGCTACCAGGGTGAAAAAACTTTCCTCTTTTAAACGTGGAAAGGCATACTTAATTACGTGGAATTTCATTTTTATGAGGTAACAACAGAATGGATGCTTTTCCTCAGATTGGCATTTCTGGAATGCGCATAGGTGATATTAAATGCGGAATTGGAATTTCATCTCGAGCTCTGGAAGTGTGAATTCGCAGAGTCTGAGAATCAATAATAATATTCCGACTGCTCTCTTTTCCGTCGTCATTTGTTGTCTGAACTGAAGAAGGGCTACTAATGTGAGATTGATAGTGCCTTGACCTTAAAAGAAAACTGAGGTTGCTGTGGGTGTCGGCGCAGGACAGCGGAGACTGGTTATTGACTGACTGACAGGCAGAGAAAGGAACGATGGAGCACGGGTGAAAGTGGAGAAACTCGGATTCGGTTTCCGTCGTCGACTTTCTCTCTCTATCTCTGTTATGTGTAATGTCCTGCCTTCCTTTCCCACCACATCACTCAGAATCAGTTCGTGTGGATTTGGTAGGCCGAGATTCCGTTCTGCACCAATTTTTAAATTCTTAATTGGATTTAAACTACGAAGTTCCTGGTTTCTTTTGGTCCATGTGAGCCGGAAGTCTCATGTATCTCTACATCTGTCTCTGTATCTTCGTGGTGGCCTATGTTGGTGCGTCCCTCGTGAGTCACAAGCAGAGCTACTACAGTCGGAGCACCAGCATTCCCGAGGATGAGCAATACAGGGACACGGTCTGGGTCTGATGGCTCAGGGTCACTTCGAACTGAGACTACCAGCTATAATCATTATCACTCTATACATATCAGAAGCGTCTCCGCAGTCGCTCTATTGAAAATTCTGTGCTTTAGTCTTTATTCGTACACCGGATACCTGTAGTGTTCTCAACAGTTTCCAGGCCATTACAAATTCTTGCAATAAATTATCACATGTAAAATGAGCTCTGGCTGAAATCAAAAGGAAGGAATAATATGCCTACTGGGACTTTCCAGAGACGTCCTACTACCAAATGCCTTCCAGGGAGAAAGTAAGTTTTCCTATGAGTTCTATTACGTGGGTTAGCGTTAAGTTAACTGAAAGAAATCAAACGACGCCTATGTACAAAATGACACGAAATTTTTCAAGCCCTGCGTATCTCATGGTAGGTAGGTATGTGAAAATAAAGCATTCTATGCACCAAATTGAAGATTTATTATTTCGATGTGGGTTTAATGGAACTCTAATTTATTGAAATCGTAGTTATTTATTATTTTACTAATACGTGGTTCATGGTGCACAACTTACAACTGACAATTACAATTATTTGTACCTCGAAATGACAACGACGCGACGCTGTTTTAACCGTGCAAATAGTTTTTGGTTTGCTAATAATATCATGGAAGTTGGTGACTTCCGAAGAACGACTAGTTCCGATTTTACAGGGAAATAATTATATAAAGATGTTGGTTGTAAAATAAATAGAAGTAAGATCAACAATATAATTTGTTTTGACGATATACGATTTACGATCACGAGTCGATACATTCCAGTTAATTAACTAGACTTAATACACGGATAAGAATAGCTCGTAAGTTAGAATGTAATGTAAGATAGCCGAGTACCGGCATTTTGTGACACGGTAGGGATTTCAATTAACCGATGCAAATGAATACAGAATGTTCTGTAAGTGGTTATCGGTTATCGCTCCATATTATTTCGCGGCTGTAGCTGCATTCGGAGTTTCTTTGGGACTAGATTTCTTAGATTTTTGAATCTTCTGCAATAATTCCTTGCCTTCCTTCTGCGCCTGTTGAAATCGAATAAATTTAAAGTTTATAAAAGGCAATTGCATTTACAAGCGTTTTCTATTAAGGTACACGTTCTAAATAGTAAATGGTGAACAAGTGAATTCAATACCTGAAAATCTTCATCGGTAGTCAGTGTCGTTTCCTGCAATTTAATTAAATATTGCTCGGCTTCCTCAGCCTGTCCAAGCTTCATGTATGCCTTTGCCAGCATTAACAAGTTCATGCTAAATAAATAAAAGACAATGTTGAACATTGGTTGTTCAAAGGCGTAACGCATAACTCGTGTATCGACTGCTTACGTAAGAACTATTTGAAACTTACCTGTAGAACAGCGGTTGCAAGTTTTCCGCACGGAGAAAGTACTGAATTGCTTCATCAAAGGAGCAACTTGGTGGCTTGGCAAAAATTGTTTCCGCAACTTTCTTTTGATACCACGGTATGTCAGCTACCGTGAAACACCTATTTTTTTTTACCATAAACGAATATTAAAAACCCAGGTTCATTCTGACTCAGCCACTCCCAGTTTTTTTAATGAGGTTGAACTTAAATTGGAGCCCAATTAATTGGGCACTATAAAAGCTTACCAATTTCCAATCAAATAGGTGCTTGTTGGATCTTTCGGGTTCAATTTTGCGGCTTTCTGAATTTGAAAAATAGAAGGTGTAATTAAGGATGAGATTATTCAAAATTGTGAATATGGATAAGCTTATAGGTAATTCCAGAGTACGGACCTCCATATGTTCCCGAACATTATAAGATTGTGTAATTTGTTCCTTGACCCCTTTCATGGTACTTCGGGCGTTAAGAATAATGGCCATCCATTTGTGAGCTGCGAAATTGTTTTCATCCAACTCGAGAGCGGTTTTGACGTCGGCATATGCCTCTTCCACCAAACGAGCCTTGACCTCAGCACTCTCAGCTGTTTTGGACAGCTCGTACGTGACTCTGGCGAGACGCCAAAACAGCTCCGCTTCCTTCTTAACCTATGTATATGTATGTGGTATACAAATATAAAATATAGCCACTTCGAACCCTGCCTATGTATATATAAAGAAACTCTATAGATGCTCTCTGTACAATTTAGTGATTATACAGTTAGAGTTAGAGCTTATGTAGGAAGAACAGAATAAGTAATTTTAGAATGCTTCCGTTACCCGATGTTGGGAGAGCTTGTCATAGACCTGTTTATGGGTCAGACCCTCATTACTCAAGTAGACACTGTCTGCATCTTGGAGGTCATTAATAAGTTGAAGATCTGCCTTGTTCACTAACTTTGCCTTCATGGAATTAGGATCCACTTCCGCGTTATCCTTTGATTTACCCCATGACAGAGCATGAACCGTCCATGGAAGGCTTGCGAAACTGAATAACGCCACATTTCGTTCAATTGAACCTGGTTTTCCTGCTTCCCTATTTCCCCATCGCTGGATAATAAAATTGAATTTGGAAGGAATATCAATTAAAAACACATTGCATGCCATTTGTATTCAAGTCATAAAAGGGTTTTTTTTAAATGAAAGTTTCTTACCGAGACGAATCTTTTCGATGTATTATTCGACAGAAATTTATTTCCAGTTTGGAAAAAACGTACGAAACGGTGCATTCTGTTTCCAGCACTGACAACCTTTACCGGAGAATAATCAGCCGCCAATAAGATTAAATGCCAAACGCATAAGTCAATACGGTCATGACTTTGTTTCGATTTAGACACAGTATACCGGCATGCAGCAGCTGTCTACCTAGCTTCTGATTGTGTTGTAATTGAAAGCTTAAATGTCAAATGTTGAATGTCGATAGTTTTATTTTCAATGAAAGTAGCGGATCGCTCTTTATCCACTCACGTGGGACGAAGGGTTCTGTCGGCGGATGTTACCCCAGTTCGCGATATTTGCCGAGTCTCTGACATCTGAGTTCTGTTTGCACTCGTTCTCGTGTTATTGAGGATTGGGACTGACTGGCTGATTCATTCCTCATTGTTATTACAGCTCCACCGCAGCCGAATAATGCGAAATGTGAATACGAAATTTCATAGGTATCTTGTCCATGTAAATTTCAATATCCGGTAGCGCGAAATAAGTTTGCAATTTCCAATTATTTCCAGAAACGCTCCATACATGGAGTAGCATAGTACAAATTGCAGTAATATACCTAAATATGAAAGAAAAATTCTGATCGGACAGGGCGCCTTGCAGGATATTTGCCGTTAACTGATAGTGGATAGCGTCGAATATGAAGACAAAATTACTGCAACTGCACGTAAGACGAAATTGTATATATACTTAGGTACTCCTTTTGTTGTGATCCGTCTGACCCGAGAGTATTACGTATTTCAGGTTTAACTTTTCCAGAGTTTACTACTGAATGATTAGATTTATTTATTGTGTTGTGTAATATTCAAGCTTTGTTTGAGAGTTATTCGTAATTCTTGTGTTGTGGTCGTGATTTCATTATCTCAGCATATGTCGTATTGTGTCAGCCTATTCAAGTTTCTTTCAAACTATGCGTGAACAAATCGACAAATGATCACAACGGAAAGAGAGGTTCGTATAAGATATTTTGGTAACATTTTTATGGAATAAGTCAAACTTGTTTGACGTCAGTTTGGTGCAAGCCTGCCGATTAGTTCAGCTATAGCTGTAGCTCGATTAAAAGCTAAATATTATCTAATATTAGACAATGCAGTCGGACATGCTGCCCGCAAGTTTATTTCCGGTTTGTTTTGTGTTAGGTATCAGCTTCTGTAATTATCGTATAACATGTTCATTACAAATAGCATAAGCAAATAGAACGAGGAAAATAGGGTAGGTAACAACACTTATGTGTACTTACCTTTACATTTATCAATTAACTAAATAACAAAATGAATTTTTAAAGTCTCAAATATTTATAGAGATTCAAAGTCGTCCGTAAGTATTGCTTTTCCAGAAAATAGCTGTGACTTTCCATATGAAATCGTAAATAGCCTATGCGCAGGCACTACTGGATGGTTTGCGGTCAATTGTCGAAGCAAAATGGAAAGTAGGGAACCAAAAAATGGCAACTTCCTGGGCCAGAATAGATAGGTTCTGGATATTTGAATTTAAACAGGCGTCTTGTTGACCGTATCAGGTTCAGAAGTTGGATTTTCTGTTACAGCAAGGTCTAACTTCACAGTATCACCCCCTGTTGGACTTGTGGCAACAACAGTTTCGGCTGGATTTTCGACATCTGCAATGGATTTCTTTTTCTTGGTATTCGTACGTAGAATGATAGGTCCAACTTTCTTTTCCTCAAATTCCTCATCCCCTTTCTTGACACCGCTTGAACAACAGGAAGCGGCACATCCGAAAGCCGTGATTACCAGAATTGGTATTAGGAAGTAGCTCAGAACTCCTATGCGACCAAGAATTTCGGAACGAACTTGTGGCAAGCAGCCCTGCAAGATGTTGCATTTTGCATTACATTGAAATAAACATACGAAATACATTAATAATTCTCAAATTGCCAAGCAAAGCAATCCGGAGATTTATCTAGGCTCGGAATTGATTTGACTGTAATTTGAGTTAATAGCCAATAAATTTTTAAATTGTAAGCTGACCTGAACGTAAATCAACTTATTTGCATCTGCTGGATGATCAAATCGCACGTGTCGAGAGCACTCGCTCATTCTGTGTTCGCTTCTGCAGCAGCTTATTGGTGTTGGTATTGAAGCGCCTAGATCCAGATCCTGCCAGTCCTGGTAGTTTTTGACTCCGCAACATTCCAACTGTATTGAACAGAAAAAATTACCATTCAGGCGCACGCACTAATTGATAGCGATAGAGTTGAACAAATTCCAAAAGTTGAACAATTTCCAAATAAGCTATGTACGTTTTCCTGAAGCGCGTCCCATTCATACGTAATGTTCTTGACCCCAGTCATATTTCCGCCATACTTATGAATCGTTCCATTAAGACCTTGAAAGATTTGTTTCTCAACCGTTGCTGGATCCGGATAAGCTGCCGCATAAATGTAGATGCCCAGAACCAGAACCAAAATTTGTGCTATGGCATACTGTTTGAAATGGAATAGAAGTTTAATAGAATAGTTTTTCTAAGTAGAATTTCAGTCTTCTAAACTTGCATTACAATAATTACACCCAAACTCACCACAATCCGGGTCTTTTTTCCATTTCGTTGTCCAATCAGAGCCATTGCAGTTAGTAATGTGAAAAAGACGCCAATGGCAATGCATAAATTCGGGTACAGTGATAAGTCCTCGGTGATGAGGACTTGATGGGCCGCAATGGCGGACTTTGCTCGAGCTGCTAGTGTAATGAAGATTACTCCAAATGTCTGAAAAAGAGGAATTAACGTAAAACTGGGCTATTCAAAATATGAATATTAGAATTAGAATATTATATTGTTTCTTACGAGGTATAAACCTGCCACAAAAAGCGCCAGGGCACAGGCCCCGCAACAGGCGAGTACCAAGCAGTCACACATCTTTTCTGTAGATATTCAAAACTTTGCTATTCCTTCAAGTTGAAAACTGAAAGATTTTTAGCCTTTTACCAATCGACAACTGAATCGCTTGGATCTAAATATAGAACAAGCACAATTAAGCTCATACTTAAAAATGTAACCTCAGCTCTTGTTTAAGTTTGCGCACAGAATCTGATATATCCTCAAAATTTATACACGCACTAATCCAAACAGAGACTGACGATAGAAAGATCGCATCTGCCTTTACACCATGGAATTATCATAGACGAACACAAAAATATGGAGATGGGAGATCTTGAAGGACATGGCACAAATTTTTGTAACAACCATTCAATGTTTATACATAGTACCAGGCGTAGGTACCTACTCTAGTTCTAGCGGAGCCGAGGAAATCTATTTTTTACTGTCTGTCTGGATCTCCTGGACGTATTTTGCAAACTTCACTGCACTACAATCTACAATTATTATAGCTGGTATAAGATAATTTAACGGCTACTGGGATTTAAAGATAGGTTACGCGATACGCTACGCTAATCCCACGGTTACAGTTTGCCAGGGGCAGACTGAGGTAATTATTTCTCTAAGAAGAGATGCATGCCAGTCAGTTCGTTTTGCACATTCGGTTTTAGTGGATCAATACATTTATGGGGATTGGCAAGAGCCAAGAATGAATATAGTAAACTTCCTGCGGCGTCAGCCAGGCACCGGAGTTTCTTATATAAAGCTAGAGCTAAGTTCTTTAGCTTCGTTTTTGCTATCCATGACCATGAGTTGAGCATGCCCGGTGTAGAATTTCCGAATAGGTTAGCGTCTTGGAAGGAAGGAATTCACTGATTGTGAGAAAGGTATTTCATTCGACTTCATTTACCCTGAAATTTAGCTTGGTTTCAGTCACCCAATCATGCCAGTGCCAGATGCCATACTCTTCTTTGAGTCTCCGAGTTAGTTGATGGAATTCTGGAATTCCAAATCGGCGTCAACTTGATGCTTGATTGAAGGAAGGAATAACCGCGTTCAGGTTCAACGTTCAACCTAAGAACCAGCGAAACCTAGCATATATTATGCTGATGCAAGTTGAAATTCAGCATGTGTGAACGCTATGCTGACGAAGGTTTAACTTATACTAAGAATAAAACGCATCAGGAAAGGCAAAATATGCTCTACTTAGCTTACTAACATGTAATGCTCTAACTAGCATCAGCATGTTGGTGTCTAGGTTTGATCGAAGTTCCACGTATTGTGTTCACAGTATTATAACACGTCACCAATAATGTCAATTATTTCTTCTAAATAGTAACCTACTTTCAAAAACATTGAATTTCTTGATAATTAACTATAATGCCTTCCAAGAAAACGGCACAAAAGCCGACCATTCTCTACATACCTATGTTAATGCAAAACTATAAGTTCTTTTAAAATTGTATGGCAATTGTGCTAGGGTGCATGGAATGACCTAATTTTAATTTGATGAGCAGTTGATTTTATGTGAATACATTTCCATTTGCGATTACATATTGCCAATTGCCACCCCAAGCAGTCGCTGACTATTATTGCAAATTGCAAGTCAGGTTTATTTAGAGAGATCGAGCTGTGCGTCACTCCATTTCTGCCAAGTGCCGGGTGTCTGTACCTTATCATTATTCGCCCATGGAAACGCAGTGCCAGTCTCATCATTCTCATTCCACTCTTTGCGTTTGCAGTACATATTGAGAATTGAATTAACAAAATTTTCAGTCGGTTGGGCTTATCGGTGATATTAAATAAAGCCAATTTTATTGTTTTAATTCAAAACCTCTGCGGTGGATAAAGCTTCGGACGAGTACAACAGTTTAGTTTGGTTATTTGTTATTCAAGAGCAGAAATAAAGCCATACGTCAACGATTAGTACGAGTAAGCAAGCCACAAGCATTACTTTGTAGCTTCTATTGTAAATTGGAGCGTGTCCATCGTGTCCATATGCTTTGTAAAAATTAAGAAGTTCAATGCAGATAAAATACAACCGTGGAAGTGACAATTCGTCAGCTAGGCATCTACGCTGTTACATTGCTACATTCACATTGCTCAAGGCGACCAAATAGTTTGAATATTTGTTGCAGGGTTATTGACTTGCAATATAACCATTATTCGATTGGAAATTTTGCATAAAAACAAATACCATCAAGCTTCCGTGTATAAAACCGGGTAGGGCAATTTGTGTGGAATGGACTCTGTGCATATGTTCTTGTTCTTGCCTTCTCTCGCCGTATTGTAAATTGTAGTACCTAACTGTAATAAAAGCGGAATACAATGCAATAGTTAAACGCCAGCTTTCATTTGTTTGTATATATGTATGTATACTTATGAGCATTTCACGGCTGTTGGTCCATTTAACGGAAAGGAGATAGTGAAGGGTTCAACTCCGTTTATCAGAGCCCGATACCACTTTTTTACTCTTCATCGGAGTGTATGTAATTCCTGACTATTCCTTCATAAGCTCATTGTTCGTCAATTTCAATAAGGCATTAATTTCATTCTCTGTTTTCAGTTCAGAGAGAAGACTGAGAGGGTCAAGCGTGGTTCTCCAATACATTCCATATTTCCATTGTTGAATTCCGACAATTTGAAACAATAAGGAAAAAATGGTGATCGAGAAGATTTGTTGTATCGGAGCTGGTTATGTCGGTGGACCGACTTGCAGCGTTCTCGCTTACAAGTGCCCTCAAATTCAAGTCACGGTCTGTGACCGGAATGAAGAGCGAATTATGCAGTGGAACTCACCTAAACTTCCAATTTACGAGGTATTGAACAGGTTAACCTTTAAGACGAACCAATGTCGTTTTGGATCAATTACCTTAAATTTGCTAATACACAACTTTTTACATTCGAATCAGCCTGGTTTGGACGAAGTTGTGAAGGAATGTCGAGGTCGGAATCTCTTCTTCACGACGGACATGGACCGAGCCATCCAGGAAGCTGATCTCATCTTCATATCCGTCAATACGCCGACCAAAACGTTTGGAATTGGAAAGGTACTTATTTACTTCTATTCTACCCATACAATATGCGCTTTAGTGATACTGCTCCGTTGTGGTAATAACATACTATAATTTTCTAAATTCCCGTACGGTTACCACCACAAGTGCATTTGCGTCATCAGGTGCACATTATGATATGAATCAGAAACCTGGATTACCTGACTTGGTCTGGATTAATCACTCCAGGACACTGATATATATCGTTCATTGACTATTATACTTCATCATGATTATAATTTATTGCACAGTATGATATAGGGTTCCCGGCGTTTCGTTTCAAAACGCCATCCGAAACGGAAAATCCGTTTCGTTTCGTTTACGATTTCCTGAAACGGAAGCTTAGCGTTTCGTTTACGTTTCATACTGTAAACGAAACGAAAACGAAACGGCAAAAACGTGAAACGAA
>JAQFYT010002239.1:0-13449 GCA_034694925.1 Ceratophysella denticulata | reverse complement strand
ATCAAGCAAAGTCAGTGCTAATCCATGATTTTCTAGTGCCAAATTCATGATTCTCAGTGCCGCATTAAATATACCCCAAAATCTTTCAATCTAGATGACGTATTTTTAGGGCTCAAAAGCATAGTACAACCTTAATGGAAGGGTTGACCCAGTGTTACACCTCCAATGTCCAATGAGAGCATCCAGGCGTCCCGCTGCATCCAGCAGCAAAAAGCTATGTCTCAGTCCGCACTTCACACAACAAGACACAGCACAGCACAGCACAACCGCAAGAATACTCATATTCAGCTACAGAATCGTTCGAACTCTCTCCCATTCACCATTTGACCCCTCACATCTACTAAAATAAAACTAATTTTGAATTTGCCCTTCGCATGTTCAACTAGACTTGACACTTTTTATCGTCCGGACCACCCAAGATGACCAGGAGGCGGGAGTGCATTTATGACCTGTTTTGTCATCCATCATCACCCGGGGTTGAATAATTCGGAAAAAGGATAAGGCAAAATCATGAAATATCTGACACGTGTTTTGTCATAAACATTAGATTTTTCGTCTTAAACAGACTAATCATGATCATGATATGTATTAACAAGGTATCACTTATGGAATAGTGACCGTTTTCCTTTACAAAATGCTTCATCACTCGAGCCGAACAATAACCTAATAAAATAAGGTAAAAATCTTTCGATTTAGATGACGTATTTTTAGGGCTCATAAGCATAGTACAACCTTAAGGGAAGGGTTGACCCAGTGTTATACATCCAATGAGAGCATCCCGGCGTAACGGAGTCCGTCCGTAGTAGGTCTTTACTGGCTATCTAGCTATTGAAGGCAGAATTCCGGTTTGCGTTACGGACCTGCCAGCTGCTCTTCCTCTTTTCCCGCTGCTTCCAGCAGCAAAAAGCTATGTCTCAGTCCGCACTTCACACAACAAGACACAGCACAACAGCAAGAATTCTCATATTCAGCTACTTACAGAATCTTTCGATCTCTCTCCATTCACCAGCCAGTTGACCTCTCAAATCTACTAAATCTAATTTTGAATTTGTCCTTCGCATGTTCAACGAGACTTGACCTCGTTTTTCTCGTCCGGACCAATCAAGATGACCAGGAGGCGGGAGTGCCTTTTGTGTTCCGAGAACAACATCAAGAATCCCAAATTGGCTCTGTTTGAAATCCCAAAAGACCTTCATCGGAAAACTGCATGGTGCAAAGAATTATCTCTCGAGATGAGCACTATACCCGTCCAGACAATGATTTGTGAAAATCATTTCAATATCGATCAGTTCACGAGCAGGAACCGAATTCGCCTCAAGAAAACAGCAGTCCCAAGCGCAATAATTTCCCCCAAGAAGCTCCCTAAACATGTCAATACTAACAACGGTGCAAATAAGCTGCACAAGTACGTATTACCGAGCTCTGCTAAAACCGTAAGCCATGATTGTTCAATTTTGAATTAACTGGTTTGCACGCAGATTTCTGCTCTTTTTTATCTATGATCAGCTGATACACATCGTTTATCGGTTTTTTAACAGTTTTCATTTTCAATTTTTAACAGTACACACCTATCATGTCCGAATCATCGCCACTGTCAGCAACAATCCAAGTAAGTAACTGCTAAAATTACTAACACTAAATACATTAAATACATAGAACTTCTGATAAAATCGCTAATTATCTTATAGACCGCTTGTAGACGTAGCAATGTCTGTTACCAGACTGTTCCCACAGGTTTGGTAAAACAGCCTGGCGACAGCATAGGCTAAAGGACATTGGATGCTCCATCTAGTAGTCCATACCAGGGGGCCTAATTTGGTCCCCGAGCCATATATGGGCATGGGGCCGGATTTGGTCCCCGGGGTACCAAATCTGGTCCCCGCGGTACCAAACCTGGTCCCCGCGGTACCAAACCTGGTCCCCGCGGTGCCAAATCTGTTCCCCGCGGTTCCAAATCTGGTACTTACTGCGGGGGCCAGATTTGGCTCCCGGCAACTTTTTTTAACCTGACTTGCTTATTTAGGACCTGACAACTTGACAACTTCAAAACTAAGCTTTTCCTTTTCCGGAAGACAATCAATTGCTCGAACTTTGCACCATGCGGATGATTTTTAAATCACAAAAAACCCTCCCCTGGTGCAGCGCATGGACATATCTATGAAATTAGTTTTTTAATAAGGTACCCAATATAATATATAGTGCAATGATAGGATGCGTTTTTATTTAACTACACATAAGCGAAAGGGGGCCAAATCTGACCCCCGGGGAACCAAATCTGGCTCCCGAAACTCTTGGGACCGAATCCGGCCCACAAAACGGGGACCAAATCTGGCCCCCTAGGTAAAAAATCCTCCTCCTCCTGACTCCTGGTCCTGGTAGAGACTGTCTAGACCGCTTGTTCTTTAAACTCTGTCAATTTTGGTCGAGAGGTGCTTAAGTGGGCAATTTTGGATTTTGTTTGTGTAATTAAATGTGTGTTTTTTTCTAGTTTACCCCAATTAACCCGACATATGCTACGCAACCAACACAAATTCCTGGTCATTCCTGTTCTGAACCCGTTTTAGTTCCACCTCAAGTTAACAACAGTACTTTTACATGTTCATCCGTCCCTGCCCTTGTGCCCTCGTCCACATTGCAGTGGGTACTTGTGCCTCAGCAACCACTACTAGTACTGGTAAGTGAAGTTAGTAACACGTAAGAACTTCTTATTTACATGCCGTCGTGTACTGTTGTATACTGAAGAGAATATACCTTCTTTCATTCAACTTTATATCAGTATTTCATATTTCATATGTTAAGGACACCTCAAACGCTCAGTTGGATTCACAAATAAATAAAGGAATGAACCAAACAGAGTCTGTGTTAATTACAGTTGAAAAGACGACAAATGCTAGGCGGACTCTGCATAATGTCTTAAACTGGATTCGGAAAGTACATGGTGAGTTGTGAGATGACCAATCATCAATTTGAGCCTTAAATTAGCTGGGAAAAAATTATATATGTCACAGAAAAATTTTATTAATTCTGTTTTGATTTTGAGTTGTACCGTATAAAAATTATTCAAATACAAACCTGATTTAACATCCACTGTTTACGTTATTGATAATCAATCAAATCTTTTAAAGGTGATTTTCCTGCTGTTAAAAAGTATTACTTGATGATGTTGGATTTTATATTTATTTTCAGGCAACAAGTTGCCGGAAGAAGTTGTTCAACTCCTGCACCCCTTGTTTTTGTCTGAACCAGAACCAGAAGGTAATTAATTGGGATAATAACCAAACTTAAAATAATTTGACATTGACAGTATATCTAGGTATATCTACGAACTGATAGCATAACCAGAAATTCCTATCAACGTGTTAGCTGTAGCTAGGAACAACGCACTCTAATAATACAGTGGTTTGTAGTGCGTTCTGCACAATTATTGATTTGATTTGTCCACAGGAAAGTCATCCGTTCGGATTGATGAATCAGATGATGAAATAAAGGAGGAAATCAAATCTGAACACTCTTATTCTGCACCGGGATCACCGACCCAGTCTGTCGAAGATTCCTATCTCCAGGCCTCCTCCGCGGAAGAACAATTCGTTGACATTCTCGCCCAGGAAAATGAACTGCCATCAGGGTCCCATAATTGTCCTTACTGTAACCAAGGATTTTATTCCATGGTGGAACTGAGTAAGCACTCACTGGTACACTGCTCTCTACCTCTCGCCAGAGTTCGGGGAAAGTCTGTTCCGCGTAGTTCAACTAAAAAGTCTCTTCGTAACCTCACCAAGAAAACTAAGAATAAATCGAAAGGTCGGGGTAGCGGTGGGGCCTATCCTCATATTCCCTGCCCTCAGTCTCAGTGTAATGAAAAATTTACATCTCAAGCACAACTCTGGAAACACGGTATTGAGAAACATCCTGGTCATCAAATGTTTAAATGTGGTATCTGTGAGCAAGAATTTTACAAGCCAGGTACGTTAGCGTTTCATCGTTGGAAATTTCACACAACCAAGAAACAAGAACTAAAGTGTACTCTCTGTGAGAAGACGTTTGGACTGCCGTACGATCTTAAAAGGCATATCAAAGGTGTACATAACAAAAGTCTAAATTATAAATGCCCGCACTGTCCTTTTGTCTGTGACACCTCAAACAAGTTGTCTCAACATATTGACATACACTTTGGGAGAAATCTGAAGAAGTGCCCACATTGTGGCTGCTTGAGACCAAAGAACGTGTTCAAAATACACATCGAAGAAGTACACAATGGGAAGCGTTACAAGTAAGCTAATCTTATGACATCAGACTAAAAATACAGGGCGGGCGGAAATGGGCACAACTGTGTGGTTTGTCCTTTGTTAAAATATTTACTTACTATAGTAAGAAAATCGAACGTGCGGTTATAGGTACTCTCAGATCGGTTGTCCAGCCGTTCCGCAGCTTCATAAGACTCACGGAGGACTTTTGGACGCGTTGACAATAAAAATTATCCTAGACTAGGCAAGCCGTTTCTTTTTTCTTTTCTTCAGACTTTGTTTTGATACTGTTACCTGTTACTTACTAGACTTCTATACGCTTGTATTATGTGATGTGTCATGTTTTTTTCACCGGCGACGGCGACGGCTTTTCTTCAAATGTTTATACCCCTACCCTTTGATTTGGTAAACAAAAGTAACGTGACCCTGACCTGAATCAAAATACTTTGCGCGAATTTAATAGGTATGACTTAATCTTATCACTATCGATGTGTATGCCCCAGCCTCAGCGCTACATCTTGTAACGAAGCGTTATTTGAAAATTAAACCCTAGCCAAGTACATTTTTTGAAATGGGATTGATTCATATCGTATGCTTTTTCACCGGATCGATTATTTTTTCCGTTTATTTTACAACCTAGGTGCAACTTGTGTGCAGTTGTTGTCCGTCAAACTGCTATGCAGAGACATATGATATTGAAGCATCCAGATGTTCGTAACCCCATTATGTCTGAGTGTTATGCAGGTATGTATGTATCAAATTGATATTATGAATTATACGATTATTATTTCATTATTTGACAAACTGGTTTTAATGTGAACCATTACAAAAGTCACAACCAGTCACATACCTAAGTGTTTTGAACGTTGAACGAATTTCAGACATTTTATATATACTTTGCAGTGATTTTTGTGGAACCCAGTGACGGACAACAACGGAAAAGTTTGAAGCCTTCTAAGGAGCTAGACACAGGAACTCTTGGTAAATATTATCAACAAAAATGAGCAAACTAATCCCTGCATCACATCCCATTTTCTGATTTGCTAAAGCTTGCTTGAAATTACATTGCTTATTGCTTTGCTTTACTTACTTAGATATTAAGAGTAAATATCTTGCTTTATATCAATTGATGAATGGAGTAGTGTACTATTTGAGCTCAATAACTTAATTTAATTGAATTGCAGAAGTACGAAACAGAAGGGAAAGACAAATGAAACCTAGGATACCAGCACCTGTAACTATTGAAGATGGTACAACGGATATTACATTTCCAAATGGCAAAAAGGTCGCGGTTCGGTATAAAGTCGTACACCAGAACCAGAACCAGATTGACAAACACAGTCCCATCCGGAAAGATACGAGAAAAACTAAATATCTGTACCCTGATGGCCAGATTGCTAGGCAAAAAGTTAATATTGTTCTAAAATGCGTCCTCTGCAATAATCATCCAATCAAGAGCACGGAATGGTCACTCCATAAGGCTAAACACGAGCGGGACCCAAACTATCGAATCACCCCACGCCGTAGTGTACGGCGGTTGGTCGACTCAGCTCACTACAACCACCAACCTACTAAGAAACAGTGTGTCGATTCCTCAGTTACCGACAAATGTCAGCCTACTTCAATTTCTGAACAAGCATCAGAGTCCGGTTTAGAAGGCGAATTCAATCACATCTCAGCAAAGGCTAGCACTAGCACTGGCGAGTCGTCGTGTCCTATTCCTGACTTAAATCAAACAGTGACTACTGCTGGTGGTGGTTCTTCAGAAAATGCTCATTCAATTGAAGGATCCGTGTCGAAGACGGCTGTAAATGTAAAAAGGAAGGAATCCATCATGATGTTTAAGTGTCCGTATGAGACATGTACGGAGCGCACGGGAGAATGGGTACCTTGGACTAACCTTAAGGAACACCTTGCATCATCTCACCCAGAGGACACTGGATTCAGAAATGGAAAACAAATCCGTCCGAGTTATTCTAAACCTAAACCCAAAGCTGGTAAACAAGCTAAGCCCAAGGAGAAAGTCCCAGGAGAAGCAAAATCACCATGTTCCCAATGCGGAAAATTGCTTCGTGCTGATTACATGCCGGTTCATATCAAATATGTCCACAATAAACTTAAGCCAAAAGCCGTATGTCACCAATGTGGAAAAGTCGTTGGTGAGGTGAATATGCTGAGACATATGCGACTTGTTCACAATGAAGTTCAGTCAACCCCGCTTCAATGTGAGATTTGCAATAAGACATTTCAGCATAAACTATACCTTGATAATCATCTGAAAACTATTAACCACCGGAAGTTGGCTGCAGAAAAAACTGTTGAAGATGCAACGAGTAATTCAGCTGCCGCTGCATCTAGTGAAAGTCTTACGAGTAACTCTGGTACATAGGCAAGGTAAAACCAGAAATAAAGGGTCGAAATAAAGCATAAACAAATGTTTGCTACGGTTACGGCCAAAGAATGGACAGTAAACACTAATTGAATTGAATTGAATAGTGATGGTCAGTGACTGATTTAACTAACTGCATCCCAACTTTTCGATAAAATTACAAACGTGTGTGTTAGGTTAGGTGCTTAAATTACAGGTTATAGTATCAGATTATAGGTACTATGGGTACTCTTAAGATTAGTATTGCATAGAAAGAAATGTTCATAAATTATTGCAATTGTATGGCAAACAATGCGCTGCTGACGGCTGACGTGCGTCGTGCTCGTGCGGCTAGGGAGCGTTGCCGGAAACTTGACTGTGTAAGATTGCTTTTGTGGAGATCGGATTCGGATTAGGTATATTTTTGAAGGCGTATGGTATGGTACTCCTGCCATGTATGGGCTTGGGATCGGATCTTGTAATACCGTCCAAGAAACCTAACCTGAAAAAAACGATCATACAGGTTCGCAAACACCAGAAAATGTTTCTTGTAACGTTCCGGTCATCAACGGACAACAGTGCCTCAAAAATAGTTTTTAGCAGAACGTATAATATTTGTATTGCTATATTCTTGGCTTACGAGATTGATTGGTTTGCTTGACAGTTCAATTATTTTTATTTGTTAGCACATATTCCTGGACCTAAAATAAGACCTATATACATATATAATTTTTCGTGGTCAGTGGTTCAACCACAAACGCAGGGAATAAATATTTTGGATGAATAAACAAAACGTGAATTTACAGTGAAAAACAACCGTGTTCAGTGTTACATCCTGCGCTGGGACTGGGAGCAGCATCTGAGCTGAGTAGTAGTGGAGGGAAGTGCAGATTTGATGTTTGAGTTTTGAATTCGAGTTGAGGGACAAGGGCAAAAGGAATAACCCAAAAACGAACATCTAATCAGGGTTCTAAAGGAAGGAAAGGAAGTCATTCTGATCTGATTAATTCTGACAACTGACAACGGGTGACGGACGAGGTCAAAGATTGAAGGTCTGGATTTTGTCAGTAACCGACTATCAACTATCGGGCATCGGGTCGACCAACATCTGACATCTGATAAGACGCTTCGTTTGTTCCGTGCACGTACCGTGACCGTGAGCACTTCCAACTTGAACTTACAATCCAACTTCACACTTGTCTAAACGGACTAGCTAAAATGCACCGACCTGCTAAAAGTCGAATAATTTGACTAAAGCTTGATTTGTTCAGGTTAGGTTAGTTTAGTTTAAACGTCCTTAGAGCGTATATAATCGAAATATAACCTAACCTAACCGAAAAGTAGGACACCGACCTTCGGTCGGTGTGCTCGGTGGTCGGTGTATTTTAGTTAGACCGTGTCTAAACACTGACTTCCCATTCCCATGTAGCGTAACATTGATCACCAGCAAATAATTGCAGTTCAGTGCTCAGCCAGGTTGGAGGTGCCAGGGAGGGTATCTGGAAATTGCCGGAAAATGCCCAACAATTGTTTGATTTGTCGTGAGAAGACTCCTCCGTATTTGTCCATCTTCCAATTCCCATCAGATCCTCACCGACGCCAGGAATGGTGTGACAGCTTGGAATTGACAATAAAACTACCCAAACGAGCCGTCGTGTGTGAGAAACACTTTAGCACAGACCAATTTTCTAACAACCAACGTAAAAGACTCAAATTGGATGCAAATCCTACAAAGGAATGCCGTGATCTCACAGAAGAGCTAGGAAAACTCACCGAGGAGGGTAAATCCCATAAGTCAAGACGTGTAAGTATGAAGTAAAGCAAAGTCAAAAGTGATTACGAATTTGAATATTCAATTTATTTTAAGTAGTGTTTTATTGATGTATTCGTCCGAAGTACAGAACTATTCCAACTTTTCAGAGCAAAGGTGACAAGGGTAATAGAAAGCCAGCTGCCTGGAGATCCACGGAACGGGAACTCAAGCAATGCAAGTTGGACCTCAAGAAACTAAATTGGAGTTTAGAAAATGTCCTGAACTGGATTCGTGCTGGAAACGGTGAGTTGGAATTCAATTTGGTGAAGCTTAAGGATGATTTTAGTTTTCTCGAATCAGGGCTTGTTATTGTTATTCTAATAAGGCCGTCAATTTAAGTGCCCTAATTTTAAACAAGTTTTGCCTTAAACTTTTGGACCAGTTTTGTCCTAAGAAAACGACGTTGTCATCTGTATTTAGCTTTTTAAATCTAACTTAAGCTGAATACACTTAATCTAATCTATCCTAACTTTTCTTAGCATAAATCACGTAACGAATTTCAATAAAAATCAATGAACAACCTGAAATACTGATTTTTGTTTAGGGCAAAACTCGTCAAACTTTAGGGCAAAAATTGTTTAAATTAGGGCAGAAAAATATTGATTCTTCTAATAATTAGTAAAGCCATTTGTGATTTGTTTCCGTTCTCGCAAAAATAAGGAGACTCTCACTATTCTTCTCATTTGCCAAATCAATTGTATTGGTCATAATTCATAATTATGAAAATTGATCGGTATTTTATTTCTTCTTAATCTCTGACAGACAACCGGTTACCGGAAGAAGTTGTACAACTCGTGGATCCGTTATTTTTGAACGTATCTGAAGGTAACTTATAACGTGTTATGACTTAGTTGATTTTGTGGTATAATGTGTTAACACAGGTGTTTAACAATATTTCAGATTCCCTATTCTCATTCGATCCTGATGAACAAGAAGCGGAATTAGATGACGACGTCAAGGCTGACATTATACCGGAGGATGTATATTCTGAATCGGGAGACTATTATTATGACATTTCGGACACGAAACCCCAGACTGACACGCCCTCACAACCAAGTTCACCTTCAGAAGTTAAAGCTGACGTTTCTTCAAGTTCCCCAAAACTCAAAGTGGAACAGAACCTGGATCCCTCAGCTTCCCGTAAATGCTCATACTGTGACCAGGAATTTGATTCCCATATAGAGCTCAGTAAACATGCCCTCACTCATTGTGGGGTCCGCATAACTCGACTACGGAAAAAGTATTTACTAAGTCGAACTATAAAGGTTCGTAAAGCTGGGTCTTCTTCTAAGCGACCCAAAATTAGTTCTATAAAGCCGAAAGTACCAGTTAATAAGCTTCGCGAGCCCATCTACCGTTACTGTCATGTTTGCCCAGAGAAATTCCGGGTGAAAACACTTTTAGTGGCACACGTCCGGAGTCAACATCCTGGCGTACTCCCATTCAAATGTGAACAATGTGGAAAGACATGTACAACGGAAAGGAGCTTAAATTATCATATGGAGTCCAATCATCCAAATCCAACTAATCCACAATCCCATCTATGTTCAATTTGTGGCAAGACCTTCGGAGTACTTCGGAATCTCCAGAAACATATCGCCAATGTTCATTCTAAGGAGAAAAGATATCAGTGTCCCTACTGTTCCTACGCTACGACCACTTCATCTCAGTTGGTTCAACATAGGAATCGTCATTTAAAAAAAGATCAGGAGCAATGTCCACACTGTGGGATTCTTAAATCAAAGGCCACTATGAAACATCACATTGAAGCTGTTCACGAAGGAAAACGGCTCAAGTAAGTTCTCGTATTTGTTCTTTTTGTATACTTGTACCATATTAATATGAAGATGAAGTACTATGTAGTTTTTTGCGTAATACTTTGCGTGGACTTCGCGCGACCTCACGCGTTTTTTACCTCACAGAGGCAATTAGCCACAGCCAGTTCCCATGGAAGAGACATTGCGAACTGCACTGCAGCTGCAGCAAGAGATCTGACAGTTTCTCAAGTTCAAGTTCTGGCATACACTCCGATCTCTGATAGATTCCGCAAGAGGATAGCTGTTAAAGTTCTACCGACAACTAATTTTTTATATTCACAATCCTAACAACTTTTACATGTTTTTTCTGTATTTATTTCTTCCGCATTGTAATATATTTTGTTAACGTTTCGTGATATACATATGTCAAAGCTCAGTTAAAGCAGACGTGACGTTGTCATGCCCAATTTTTCGGATATTTAACCGTAAGTTCTCTAGAAGCCTGACTGACATATAGAAAGATATGACATACCCCCTGACCCTGACCCTGAAACAAGTTGTTGTAAATATTGAAATGTGTCAATTTTGTGTGAAGAACTTTTTTCTAAAAAGTCAGCCAGTATTTCGTGAGTTCTTTCGCAGTCGTCGGTGCAAGTGCAAGGTAGTACATAGTAGGTGTACGGTATACGCGGTGATGATGCCCAGTTTGAATTTTTGCATTCAAGCTTCTGAATCTGAATAATAGTACGGTCTCATATCCAGGCCTACATACATTTTAGGATATTATAATTCACAAATCGTTGTATTCCTTGATTTCAAACGATGCTTGATTGATAACTTTAACATTTATTTTCATTGTTGATTTAGGTGCAACATTTGTTGCAATGTTATTCATAGCAAGAACATTCTTCGGCAACATTTCTTATTCAGGCATCCCGATTTCCCTAGCTCTGTTGCTCCTGCCGACTGCGTCACAGGTAACTTTAATGCATTGGATTAAAATGTAATGTGGCTATTGTTGTTTACTTTGTACAGGTTTCGTCATAGTCATCATTCTTAAACGGTATTGTAACTCATTTATTGTATTGAAAAACCGAACCATGACGAAATATATAACAATTAACAATTCAAACTTGGTTTATCACTAATCTATCCGCCTGCTATCCACCTTAAGAAAGAGCAATGAGTAATACAAATGAAATGAAGGCATTCTGCTGCTGTTGATGTCAACATTTACTGAACCGGGTGGAAAACTCGAAAGGGCTTAATCTTGGTCGATTCAAAGCAGTTTATGAATTGACAATTAAGAATTAGTAATGCAAGCCAAAGTCACTAAATCTTTAAATACATATTTGTTTTATTTCGTGCTGTGCAGCGTTCTGTTGGTACAGAATCTAAAAAATTACGATTATTATTATTATTATTATTACGAAAATTATTAAAAGTTTTTTATTTACATTAAACCAAGCTTTAATATGATCTAATATTTGCCATGATTCGGGTTTCAGATATTTCCATAAACAAGTTACCATACCAGAAAGGTATCCTATATGACAGATCCTGTACTTAACGTTGGAATTGAGCTGATATATTTATTTTGAATCTCTCCAGTAATTTACGTGGAACCCAGACACGGACTAAAACGAAAGTATTTCCCTGATCCTCCTGACACTGAACAGAGTGAAGAGCCGATTGTATTATCAAACAAGAACGGAGTTTGGGAAGTCCAAGTTCCAGCTCCGTGTAAACTTCCTAATCCAGTAAAACCTCGAAGATCTCGTTCCAAGCAGTTCCCAATCAAGGAATGTGAAGTTTGTAATAAATGGATAGACTTGGATGTATTTTCGGAGCATATGTCTCGATATCATGCGGATCCATTCAAGTGTAAACTTTGCGAAGTGGAATTCTACTCCTTCAATGAACTCAACCAACATTTCGTCACAGTTCATTTTGCGGACTCTGCTACTACGAAAATCCCCGTGGATGGAAATACTGTGGATGACTCACTTCGACAACGTTATCCGGGTTTAATCCATGAAACTGAACAACTCGTTTGTATCATCTGTGATAATCATCCTTTCAATAAACGCTCCGAACTAGCAGCCCATTTGGAGAGACACAGGAGGAACCCGGACTATCGAATGATTCCGCGCTACACGGTAGAGCCCGTCGTTCAGGATTTGCCAGTGGAGCTTACTCTCTCAGGGGGTGAACTTGTTATTGACGACAGTTACAATGTCGATGGCCCAGAGGAAATAGAAACGGAAGATCAGGTCCCAGACGTAGAACCAGAAGACAGTGACAGTGTTCATGACCCGGCGGAAACGGAAGCGGAAGTCGCCGTCTCAGACGTAGCATCAGAACCAGATCCCGATTTAATCTAAATATGTTTAGCAGTTCTGTCAGCAAGGACCAGAATAATGCGGACTGACTAAAGCTAGCCGATCCAATTTTGATTTTAATAACCCATTAAAAATTAATACAAACTATAGTTATCTATTTACAGAGTTTTAAGTTACCTAAACTACTATATCACGATGAGTTGTTTTGATAAAAAATACTTTCCAAGCTGTAATTCTTAGTGAACAACAATGTATTTCGAAAATTTATTTTGGATTAGTTTTGACAACTGCTGGATATATGAATCTGCATACCTGTGGAATTGGGTACCTAAGAAAGTCTCGGTCGGTCGCTCTAGCTCAGCGACACTTGCGTATATGTTGTAACACTAGTTGCAGTGCTCTGGAACGCCAAGTGGATTTCCGTTGAATTGAAATGACCATTGGTTACTGAAAAATTGACAATTTATTAGATATATTTGCGTAGGTAATGATTTCAAAAGGTTTATAAAGATGCATCATGAATCACACAGCGCGACCATAACCCACCTCCAGCTTATGACACCAATCCCTAATCACCAATTAGAAAATAACTAAAAACAAATATATGTCTTGGTTGATACTGTTTGTACCTACTTAGTTCTGCACGACTGCTGGTCTGCACACGGATAATCGAATGTAGATTGCAGGATCTAATATTAGCTTGCGTAAGAAAGACAACTGGCCATCATGGTAAATGCCAGTTAGATGACGGCATGACGGGTGTCTTTAGTAAATTCTACAATTCGGACCGAAAAAGTACAAGCGTGAGGTTAATGTATATGTCTGTACGACACGACGAGAAAAATTAAGGGGAATATTTAAACTGTCCCCGAGTATCCTTCTTTGGCACCGAGAATCTTACGCCGGCACCGAAAATAATGATTGG
>JAQFYT010002238.1:0-13454 GCA_034694925.1 Ceratophysella denticulata | reverse complement strand
TGTTGAACCAGCCCTCATTATTATCATCAAAGTGTCAGGTTAGGTTTGGCCAAGCTAGTCAGGCCTGATCGCGAACAAATGGAGTTTCTTCCCGCTTCTACGTGGTTTGATTACCTTTTCTGTTTCCATCATGATAGTTGGTGCAGTGGAGAGAAGTAGGGAGGAATAGACTAGTCTTCGTTCTGTTCTTGATTTGCACAATTTCCTAGTACTTCCCGCTCATTGTTTTCTCCTCTTGGCTTCCTTCCTTCGTCCAATGCGTAGGGCCTCCCTGATATGCAGCCGTGAGTGAGTGAAAGTGGAGTGAAAGTGGAGTGGTAGGTTGATGGCTATTGAATGATGTAAGTTACTACAAGGAGTTGAAAAAGTCTTCTTGGAAGGATGATGAAGAGGTTATTACGTCTAATGATCTTTGATCTACTTCAGCCTTGGATCTCTTCAGGAACTAAAACTCTCGACGTCCGAGATTATCTAATGCTCCTCTGGACTTTCTTTTTTATCACAGCGCACAATTGCCCGATATTTTAATGTGACACACCCGACGGCCAGACTCGCTCCAACCTTTGTCTCCAAAGTCAACACGGGAATTCAACTCGGTCTCATTGGAGCCACTCTTCTTTCCACAGTTATACCTTATGATGTTCATTCATATCTAGTGGCTCTATGGTAAGTCAATCTAGTTTGATTCATTTTGTCGCACAGCGCACAGGTAACACCTGAACACAATAATTATTCTGGCAGGGCTTTCGACTTTAATGTATTAACAGTAGTACTTAGTTATAGGGCATTAACTCTTTATAGGGCTACTAAGACAGATTGCTGTACCTTATATATAGAAGATGAATATCTGTAAATTCGATATTCATAATTGGACTCGATATATCCATCCGGACACAAATTAAGTCAACAAAAATAAATATGAAAACGTTTAAACCTGTGACTTTGATTTGACTTTTGACTGAATTTACAAATATTTTGTGTCATTCCATTTAGTCCAGCGGCTGGTCAAGTGGGTCACTCTAAACTGATTACTCTTTTATCTGCCGAATATTCACTCATTACATCGTATTACAATCTTTCGTTGTGCATTGCAACTCAGGCAAGTTAATTTAATCTTATTTACGGATTTTTAGGTTTTGTACGGCAACTACTACAATAGGATCTGGCCTTAGCTACGTCTTCGCAAAAAATACATACATGGTTCTTAAGCAATCGCACGAGCAAGACCCGAAGTCTGGTACTTCTGAGTCTGATGCGCAAGATTTTAAGAAGAAAATTGACGACGAGAACCATCCGAAACCCCCGGATTCCCAGAATAGACAAATATAAATAGTGGACAAAGTACTTTATATGTGCACCATAGTTTCCTTTTGACGTCATATTAATTATATCGGGTACACAATCAGCTTTGTATTTGTATAGCTAATGCTAGTTATATTATTTTCCATAAAACAACTGTTCACAAAGTATGACCACGAGCATATTTTATAAATATTAGTACGTATTTAAAATTAATAATATCAATATCGGTACGTGTGTCTACTGAATATTTCATAGAGGACCTGCCGTTATCAGTGCATGACATTTAATTATTTGAACAGTATTTATTTTAGCGCATGAAAAACTAGTCAAATAATATTCTTGATACACCGTTGCTGGGTGAGTGAAAGGTAATTACAGAACGCTCCCATGGAACGCTCCATGGTTGGTAAAGTCAGAACATCACGGAACTATTGCGCGTTAAAAGAATATATTATTTAAACGTTCGGGCATCCATAGTGCCCCGAACTGGTGCTGATGCCGATTCTTGAAAGTGCATGGAGCTCTGAATTTGTCCACGTAGTCCAGGTATTGTGCTGCTGCTCCTGAGGAATGGTCTTTCCAGGGCTGCATGGGAAGCAGCGGTGACGGGCGGCGGTGGTTGGCCTATCCGAGACGAGGAATCTGAACTTACCTAACTGAACTGAACGGCTCTCTGACTATGGGAAGCCTTGGCAGGAGAGCCGGGCTTCTTTTCCGGAGAGAGAGGCTTGGGCTCAAGTCTCAGTGCTTAGTCGACTGACGAAGTGTAAACAGCCAAGCTCATTTTCTTCCCTGACAATTCCCTTCACTTCAGAAGTGATCTCGGCTTTTCTTCACCTTCTCCACCTTGTGCATCATTTATTCTGGGCCTAAATATTTACTCACAGCAGCTCATCTTTCAGGTAGCGTCGGCTCCCATCCAACACACACGCACACAAGCAGCTCTTCTCCAACAACTTTCTGATTACAACCCTTTTCTAATGTACTTATAAATAAATCAAATCTCATTCTAACCAGAGAAAACATAGAAAGGGAACTCAAGTGGATTTATGAGCTAGTCATAAACTGTTGGCTCATAAGCAAAAGTCGGTTTCGAAACTTTCCAAGCTCAACTGCACTGGACTATCAACTTAATACACAAGTTTCACTGAGGAAAGCCGGAAGTCCGAGCATCTCAATGATCTTGCATATGAGTGACTCAATTAAATCTGGAGTTACCTCCGTCATTGAACTCTTTCGTTCTTTTGCAAAAGTTAAAGAATTCCTTAATTAACTAGCCGTCTATTGGTGCACTAATCTCGCCAAAGAACCGAGCAAACGAAGACACCTGACATGTTTCGCGTTTCCGTTTGTGCCCAGTAGTTTAATTTGTACAATAGTGTCGGTACAAGAGCCATGTTCTGGTTTGGAAGCCTTGTTCCCTGACTATATCCTGAAACTGGAGTTGGACCCGTATTGCGAATTACGTTTTAGAAGTAGTAAAGCAAATTCTCATCCGAATTCGCGGCAGACACGATACTCTGCATTTTTATTCGGGAAACGAGGAAGAGAACCAGGAGAAAACGGAATTGGAACAAATTGGAGGAAAGTGGAAACAATAGGAGACAGGGTTGAGAGCATATAAACCTGAGTTGACACTTGACTTTGTGGGCTGATGAGCTGAAGTTGTAGGCTAATATTTATAGCCAAGGTAAGTGAACACAAAAGAAAATCTCTCCTAGGCTCCATTTTGCCCAATCGTACAGAGTTTAGAATTTTTAAAGTTTGGAAACTTTTTCCATTGAGTGTAAAATTGAAAGGAAGTGGTCGCCGTCGTTCTTCCTAGCCCACTTCGGGGGTTTGGGTGAAAGCTGAGGGGTAAGTTGAGCAGAACTTGCCCTTCATTTGCCCTCCTATAAGTAGGCTATGTACAATGGAGTGAAATGAAAATAGAAAGAAACTAAACTTGGATGGAAATGTAGGGAAATAATTTACAAGTGTTTCCGCCGTCTGCCTCAGCACGGCTACCACGGAGAGTAAAATACAATTCTGAGTTACTGAGCTGAATGTGGGTAGTTAAGTAAACAATTGTGATTCAATACATGGTTCTAATTTAAAGGAAGCTATACTCTATAGTCACAGCTCGATCTTCGGTGGCCTCAGGAGTTTCGGAAGCCCGTACCACCAGGAAGCATGTACTTTTGGCTTACTAACGAAATGCTTCGTATTTTTACAGTCGGGAGCGGAAGTGTGCGAGGAGAGAAATCTCCCAAAGGGTTGAGTAGGGAATGTTCCGCTAGACTCGGTCAGGAGTAGAGGTATTGCCTAGTTTCTGGAAATTGAACCATTCGTTGAATCAAAATCGAGCCCATTAACGGGCTGACTTGAACTTGGGCCCATGAAATGGAAAAAATAGGGTCCAGGCGTGGGAGCAGAAAGTAAGGAGAATGTGTGGAAATTTATTAGATTGCACTCCACCCAAATTGGTGGGAATGAAGGGAAAGGAGAGCTGGAGAAACCAAAGAAGTATCATCAAATCAGTATCTCTTCCCTTGGCAGAGGAATTATGGGAATCGTGCTCAGCGTTTAGAAGCCCTCTCCCTCCGCTTAGCTGGCTTCTCACTTCGGACGTCCAACAGATGCACCAAGTCGGAATCAAGGAGGAAAGGAGCTTTCACGCCTTCCGTACGACGCTCCACCAGGCTAATGTGTCTGTCTCTGATCTAACCTGAACCTTCCAGGGCCCGTCTTCCTTCCACGGAGGAACAGACACATACCACTCCACTTCCACTTCCTCCCAACCCACTAGACAATTGAACCCAAATGAAAATGTATTACCAAAAGAAAGCTTTTCCATTACAATCCTATGAATCTGAACTCAGGCTACCACCACCGAATAATACACGTCCCTCTCTATGTTTTTGGCAAGGGCTGGACCGCACTCTGTGCTCGGTCCAGCGGGAAACTAAAGCACTTCCGTTCCATATTATTACCTACATTAGTGCAATAACGCTGTGGAATAGACCCAGAGTTCTGTTTACAGTTTAGTATTCTGGATTCTGAAATGAGTGATGTGTCCCGATCCTGGCGAGCATAACCCTCTCTAATGCATTTCATAATTTTAATTTATTCTGCCTCTACCTAGTGTGGCCTGCTGTATGTGGAGAATCCATGGGTAGGTTACGTTTCATAAAATTTGGGAATAGTAATGATGCAGGCTGCATGAAAGTTTAATTTGAACTAATGAATACCACTCAATTTTTGCACTATTGTTTGAAGATAAAGTATTTGCGTTGGTAGTTAGTTAAGTTGTGATAATGCCAGTGGCAAGTGTGCGTACTTGTCTTGGTCCAGCATGGAATTCCCTATACGAATCAGTATATCGGAGTTATTGTACTAGATACTACAAAAGGGGCAGTGTGGAATGCATGAAGTCAATTTCTGAGAATACCGACGAGCATCTTTGAGGATGTGTGGGATATGTGAAGAAATTCGGATGTTTTCAATGGGAAAAATAAGCTCAGGTTGTTGTATAGCATCAGCATCATACTTCGAACATTGGTTTGATTCGATAGGAGGATGGGAAGAGTAGATGGTTGATTTCCCGTATCCCAGCACACAGGTCTTTTCCGGGAAGGTTTCTCGAATAGGGCTTTGGCGTTCCTCCTCGGAATGTGGGGAGAAGAGCGGAGAATGACACGGAGGGAGTTGAGCTAGTCAAGTCCTGGTTTGCTCTACATTAGTTGTGTCTCAATGTGTTGTGTCAGCTTTTATTGATATGAACGTTGGTCCCAGCTGCAATGTTTTATCTCGGGGTAGCCAACTACAAGCGTTATTCAACTTCATCCAGCATGATGTATGATGATGTCTTTCCCTGGGAAGACCGTGAGGGAATCCCTCATTCCAGTTATAGCTTCTCTCCAGAGCACTTGTGGACCAAGGAAGACCATGACTCAGGATCATTGCATTATACATCACCAGCCCCAAACCATGGCCTGGGCTATGACTCCTGCCTGACGGGGCATTCAACCTGGGACTCGTCCGTGTACAATATTGTGCTGCAGCAAAGCTTCATTCCAGGAGGTTCATAATGTTTATGTTCTGGAGCAGGTAGTACAGGTACTATGTACTGGGGTATTAGGTGGGACGCGGAGTGAAAGGACGCCACAGACGACTTGAGCTGAATGGGCTGAGTTGGAGAGAGAGTGGATGAAGTGGAGGAGACGGAAGTAATCCTAAGAAGAGGAGTCACTTCAATTCCCTCCTTGGTTCCGAGGGGAAAGCTCATGTTTTTGAGGCATTTGGGAGATGAGCCAGAAGTCCTGAGACCATGATTTATCTTGGATTACTTTTAATGCCCTACTTAATAAATCTGCTCTATGAACCCCAAACAAAAGCTTTCATTGTGTCTCTTATTCTCTCCTCTCACTCTTTCCTATCTCCAATTAGGGCTTTCGTCAGCCTAACTATTCACAACTCGGAGGATTTTAAGTGAATTCATCCTCGCTTAAGTGCGCCAGGTTCTGGACGTCGTGTCGGGAGAACTTGCGGGATTACGGTCATAGATTCGAAAAAGGCGACGGGATTTCGAGGAGGTCATATAGCATCTCGGGAAAACAGCACATCTTGAATGCAATTATTGGTGATCGCATACTTGGTATGGATATTTAACGTTTTGTTAGGTTGGATAGAAAATTATGCAATTACAGGATCATAAGCGACACGTGTACCAAACCGATGGATCTGGTGCACGACAGAGCTGGCGATATAAATTGAAAACTCTGTTGAGCTGCTTAATTATTTGTCCCGTCTTATTTCTCTCAATTCGCAGGCTCCTCTTGTGATCTTTTCGACTCGATCTTACAATTTAATGAAAAAACTTTCTAGACTAAATTGACGAAGTATTAGTTTGTTGAATATGTTGCAAGAATTCATAGTCTGGATAAGGGATATGGTAAACTACTGCATCTTGGTAATGCAGCAGGTTCATTCATCTAATCTAGAGTTGAAAGTTCTATTTGACTGTTTCAATTCTGTGAACCTTCTTCCTTGGCGTACATTGTGAGTATCCCACCGCGACCGGCGGAAATTGACCTTCCTCAGAGATTCATTCGAAGTTACCTATTGTTGCGAGCGATGCCGAGATTTGACTTTGTAGTGCATTATTTACCCATGCAGAGGGTCAATAAATAGAAGTGTATCTCGAGCGGAATTTCCTTATTTAATATAATTTTAATATTTCCTAAACCGACCCGCAGAGTAACCCTTGCTTTAGTTTACACTAAAAGGAGGTCAGCTAATAACGTGCGACTGTGAGGGTATCTGTGTCGCTTGTGAAGTAATTATATGCCTTGGTTCTTGTTAAACGCGGAGTACTTTAGTACTTATGACACTTGAGCGCAGACTGGATGCTTGAGCAGAGTGTTTGTTAAATAGGTGACCGTGGAGAATGAAGGAATCGAAGCATGGTGGATCTGAGGAGGAAGGAGGACAGAGAGCTCCGTACATAGTAGATAGTTCTTATATCCACAGAACTCTGGTTTCTTGACTTTTGGCAAATTCCGTGATAAAAGTTGCCTTGTTGAGAGGAGTAATGGAGCAGAGTGAGAAGGGTGCTGAACTAGGCAGAAGAGAAAGTAAAGTGAAAGTACAGCAGAATCAGAAACCCACACAGACCCACCCTGACACCCCAAAAACTTGTCTAAAATAAAAGTTAAGAATGTGGGACCAGAAATCACGTCCTAAGTACTCTGCTCATGTTCCGCCATCCAGTCCCCGCTCCCGTTTCTACAACCGAACAAACAAAACTTGAGTCATTTCACTAACCACTATTCCTGATGTAAGTATACGGCCTTGGAGTTGGAGTACTCATGCTTCCTAGAATAGGAACAAAACCGGACGAGTCCCGGCGTCTTCATCCGTCCTCATTATCATTACTCTGTGCATATTTGCCAAACCCTTGTCTCGCGTCCGCGGAGCAATCCGAAGAACCCGCTGATTCAATTCAAATGAGCGTTTCAGTTGTACTCAAAGGCGGGTTCTTGCATTCAGGGTTTAGAATTGTCATTTGGATCTGGTTCTTGAGCACATTACATCCGTCTTTTATTCAACTCCGAGCCTGGGTAACTCTAATCAAGAAGAAATAGATTAAGTCAGAGTTGAGCTGTCTTCAGCAGGCAGTCAGGATGGAGGCAAGCGGCTGGGCGGCGTGACGGAAGAGAAAGCTTAAATATTCACCCATTTCACTTATGGGCCGTTCAGAGCTTTTTCCTTTTACGACTAAAATATAGAGATAAATGTGTGGATACATTTCTCGACTCGACTTTGTTTTAGTCAAACTGGGATTTAAGGAATCTTTTAAAAGGGAGCTTATATAATTTAGTTCAGTCTTTTTCTTCTTCCGCTGCTCGAGGCAGAGTTGGAGTATTGCTTGTGGAGTCAATTCGACTAAGGGATGGGGCTGGCATGATAAAGGACGAAATAATCCGAGTGAGAGAACTCGATTGGAAATGTGAAGGTGTGGGCCCATAAATCAACCCGGCTTCTTACCCAATCCTTTCATGTATGTATTCTCAATAGATCTCGGTGTTTCTCCGCAACCCGCTCTTTCTCCACTCTTCACACACACACACACTATTCATATCATTGTAGAAGAACTTAATGCTTTGCTCAAAGTATTAAATCACTACAATCCCATTTATTTCCTTTGCTTCTTTTCATCAATACATAATATACTTCTGCGAGAAACATAAAAATCTCGCCTCCATTTCAGTAGGAATCCATACTTCCTCAAAGTTGATACACCAGCTACGAAAAGGTCAAGCGTCGTCAAGCTTCTTGAATCTTGCCGTGGGATCAGCTTGCTGAATCAATATGACTTTGACCCCAATAATGGTGTAATCCGTGATGTTATGTTATGTGATGCTTTGCTCATCTTCAAGGGCTCCATATCTAGGCTAGGCATGTGGCAAGTAGGCAAGGCAGTATTGGGTATAATAGCTATTCGTTTTTGTTTTAGGAAATCTGTCAGGCTATTCAGTTTTGTGTGAGGATTTTATCTGAATAACTTGGAAATCTTTTATTGTGCTTAGCATTATGCAAAACATACTTCTTCCATAATAGCAACTATCCATTGACTTATCTGTGCGTCACTGGGTCGTTACAATTTTTACCCTAGTGCAGAGCTGCATATTTTTGACACCTTATTATATTGAAAGGATTTGATTTGATTTTAATTCGAGATGATTTTTCCCAAAGCAAATGTATCATTAGCTGTTTTAGAATTGAGGTCTATAAGTTTAGTATTCTGTTGAATGCTACAGCTGACATGCTTCCTCTGGATGAAATGAAGAAAGTTTCTATAGGTAATGTAGGTATGTAGGTGGTCTATTTCGAGGTGGGAGGTCTAGAGGAGATTTGCTCAGAGCTCCAGGTCAGTAGCCCTGAGAAAGCCTGTGAACTTTTTTTTATGTTGGAACAAAACCGGGGAAAGGAGCATAAAGGTGCTCCGGTTTTCTATTTATTTGAGCTTGAATTGAAGAAAAATGTAGTTTTTTCACGTGTGAAGTCCATTCAGAGCTTTTTTTGTTGAAAAAAGTCAACAGTAAAGTGTTTTTCTTGGAGACAGGAAATAAGGAGGTTGGGATTTAATGCATTTCATAGTCCCGTATAATATACTCCGTGGAAGCCACTCTACGGGACTTTGATCTTAGAAAAGATAGGCCAATATGTGTAATAAATACACAAACAAACAGAAACGTGTGTGCCTTTCGAGTATAAACTAGGCTGTCAAATAAACTGAATGGATGGCACGCTCTGGAGCACACGGTAAAAGGGAACACAGAAATACAATTTACTGCTTCAGCTACGAATCAAAGTTCACAGTACTAAACTATAGAGCAGTAGTGTAGTGTAGTGTAAGGTTCGGTGCATATTCTTTCACCGTCTTTCTCCACTGAAAGAAGACTCTCTCAGCAGGATGGTAGAGACATATGTCACTGGATGACATTCTGAATTCCGACTTTAAATATAGTGTCTAGCTTGGGCAATTACCAAATTTCCATGGATTTCGATGCAGGAATAGCTTTAAATTTATTTATTATTCAGAACAATACTATTTACTAGAAGGCTGAAACACTTCATGTCGCTAATTATTGCATAATTATTGCATAATATTGTGCTTGAGATTAACTATGTATTGTGATTGGGGTGGTTTCGCGTCCTTGCTTCATGTTAAATTTGCGTTGTCCCCAATATAGTTTGTTTCAAGTTTGTCCCGCTGCAAAATCCAATCTGCTTAATTCATGTTCAATGTCGACACGACGACAATGGATTCATTTTGGATTTATCTCAACTCAAACCATACAGCGAATCGTACCTAATTCAAACCTCGTAAAATTGCAGGAGATGGTATATGTGGCGGAGGCTCCAAACAATCTGGGTTACACAATCAAAACAAAAGTTTGAAACTTAACTTTGATGTCAGGAGATCTATCTTTTCTCTTCTCTTCGCTAAACGGAGGGTTCTAAAATAACAGTAGTTGGTACTACGGTGTGTATGAGTTTTGGAGTTTGTTCAGAGGTTTTCGTTTTTCGTGTGTGCCGAGAAAAGTCAGCCAACGAGAGCGGAAAGTGGAGGATGAAGGGAAAAGGGTATTAGGAATTAGAGTAGACTATGGAGAAAGTAAAGAGGGAGGGAGGGAGCACACATGTGGTCAGCCCTGGTTGTCCCAGTCGAGAATGAATTATTCTCCTTGTGAGACACTTTAACTTCATTTATAGCACGACTGGATGGATTTATGTAGTTTTTCTCTTGTTTTAATCGATTTGTTGAATCCTTTTCTTCTCAAATGTGTTCCACACAAAACCAGTCTCCAGCCTGAACAGGGAAGCTGTCTGGAGAGATACCGTACAAAGAGTATATGTTTATATAGCTATATATAACATAGGATAATAATGTATTCAGGTTACAGTAGAGTGCTTATGAATGATATAAATAGGCTGGGTTGAAGTATAAGTTGGACGGCTTCCCATGCCTTTTCCACTGACTAATCGGAATTTGGAATGCAATGGGATTCAGAGAGTCCGCTGAAGCGTGCTATTGACGATCATTCCCACAAAAACCAAACCCAAGCCAAGCTCAATTCCAAAAGAATAAGATAGGCAGTCACAATAAACTGTGAAAACGCTTTGTGAGTGAATGAACAACCACCGCTGCTACTGCCATCCCACCCTCGGCACACCGTATCTCCCCTGTTTTATTTTTACTTTTATTTGAACAACCAATGCATCTAATTCTCAATCGCCCCGTCCTCCACGCCACACTGCTCCCACTTGCATTGTAATGATGATAGTGAATGGTAATGGGCCTTTCTCGCTCCGGATCCCGTCCAAAGTCTCATTCTCACTCCGGAACCATTCATGGTTACGTCCCTGAAAGCTCCCCAACTCCCGCACCACACACATTTGTTAGCCATCTAATCCAAACACCGCACTCCGGCCCACAATATCAAACAGCTCAAATAATCTACTCTTTCTATTCAAATACACAGAGAACAATTCAATCAAAATAACACCGCTCAGGATTGATTATGGTACTATGAAGATAAGAGAGCTTTCACTCCCGCCTTCTCTTTCCACATCATTTGAGCTGGAGTGGGTAATATTCAAGTTTCAAGTAATAAAAGAAATGTTTTCCGTACAATTCGTTTGTACCGGAATTTTTTCTGACATTGCTGCGGATTATCTGTGGAAATGCAAATTGAGTTTCAGGGTTTTTGGTGGAAGCCTTTATCGCATTTCTTAAAGTATAAGACGAGCAAAAGATGCCGTAGAAGTTTTGTAGCACCATGTAGTATATTGTAAAACCTGCTTTACAACAGCTTGTATCTGTAGTGCTGATAAACTTGTTAATCAGCCAAATTTTCCGTCGTACAATGAGTTTGCTCGAGAAGAAGAAGTTTAAAAACGTAGTTGCCACTATTGAACCGCAAAATTATAATTTTGTTATACCGCCTTTTATTAGATAAATATGCGAAAGCTTCAATGGTAACCTACAGAAGTGACCAAACGTTGTAAATATGTATTTTGTGGATAGGGTAAGCGATGCCAAGGAGCAATGACACACCCGAAATACGAACTTTTTCCTTTTTCTCTGGAATATGAATTTTGCATATGCATACAAACTCGGTGACGAAGGTAAGGACACGAACTGAATGAACCTGGAAATATTCAAATGAGTTTGGTGAGCAAACGGAAATCAATGGGAAGAATTTTGAAACTTTTCTTTGAGTTGGAGGAAAGGGTTGAGGCTCGTTGAGTTAAGCGTTATGATTATGACATCACACATGACCAATAGGGTGGAGGACATGGTGAGTTGAGGAGTTGGGATCCGGAGCGGAGAAAGTGGTGGAGAAAGTAGGAGCAAATGACTGTAAAAGCTAGCCGTGTTTTCCACCAAGAAGTTGGCACTTGCTGCACTTGTATTGTATACTCCTGTTTCCCATCCAAACCCCGCCTTCCCTCACTTCTTTCTGTATGTCAATTTGGGCTGTGGAGCAGAGTCCGTCTGGACGCTTTTGTCTGGGCAAGCAGGCCTATTCCTGGACATCATCATTATGGTTTATGAGGCAGAGAAAGAGGGGCGAAACGCCCTCCCGACGGCCCTAAATTAGACCCACTTCTGTCGGGTTCACAGTTCGAGGCTCAACGGCGGGATGAGCTACATTCGAAGAGAAATATTTGTATTACTCCCAGTCCTCAGCTCTGGGTTCCTATCCCGGGTTGAGTGAGGTCCATTTTGGAAAAAGCGCTGTAATGCCATTCCGTATGTCGTAATTGAGAGGAGAAGTGTCTCCTTTGTACTGGGAAAATATCACGTAAAGTGAGCCTTGCTTTATATTACATCCATTTAACTCCAATGCCTCTCTCTCCACTTGAGCGTAGCCCAAGCAGTTATATCTGGCTTTAGTGGAAGAGACCAGAAATTGAGCAGCAGTGCCCACGGCCTTGTCTTGTCATGCCATTCCTCCGGAACTAGACCTTCGTCACTTTTCTACATAAGGAAAGGCCATGTCATTTCTTTCGTCTTAATGTTCCTGTCCAGAGAGATACATTCAGCTAAAATAATTCCGAGTCGTAGTATTAACGGCTGACCCAGCACGACAGTGCGGATGATGACCACGGCAAACCAAACTCTTCCCGAGCTCTTAGGAAAGTTCATAGTTCATAGCTCAAATAAAGAAACTAAGTCTTTTCGTACTCCAATGTTTCCCATGTTATGATGCGAAATACGTGCTTTAGAACAGAGTACAAAGGAACTTGAGATTAGTTACTGTCTCTTCGGAACGAGGATCTACATGTGGATGTGCGGACTTTAGGCTGAGGCATATCTCTTGTTCCGACTTGGAGTCATCATGCATAAAACATTTGTCGAGGATAAAGTAACACATAATTAAGTTCATCGTTTCGGAATGTGTATTATAAAAATGGAGTATACATTATTCAACACGCTCAGCTATTCCTTTTTGGAAGAAGGAAGGAGTGCGTGAGAGGAAGTGCTGGGCCGTCGTCGTTGGTGCCGTCTCAATAGCAGAAGAAAGTTAAGATTCCTGGAAGCGACGTCCCATTTGCTCCAAGAAGTGCCGGCACGACGGCTCAAGGAAGACACAGAGCTACTTCCCTGCTCTCTTGTCCGTGGAACAAACATCCCTTCCGTTCTGTCCGACGGACTCCCTTCCGCCGTTCGCTCCTGCCTTCTTCCATCCGCTCCGCTTGTCCACGTCCACCCAAACCCCACTCAAACACTCATCCCCTCAACTCTTCGCCCGCCCGCCACACACGAGAAAGACATCAATTTTTGATCTATCGCTCTCCGTCTCCACCTTCCTTTCTCAAACCCACTTCCTAACATCCCAACTTCTCAGCACGTTCCAGGGCCAGGCCACTACTTCTACGAACTCAGCTTTCTTCGCTGTTATTCGGAGTAGGCATGAGCTCAAGCTGCCAAGGACCACCCATGCTCCTCTAACATAAGTCCCCTCCGTCTAGGATCCCAAAACTTTAGTGAAATGGAAGAAAATATTTACTTTTGAATGGATTTATTAGACCGACTATGTCGGGCTATATGTGATTGAACTTTCCGTCTGTCCGTATGTCACACTTTTTGCTTCCCG
>JAQFYT010002237.1:0-13456 GCA_034694925.1 Ceratophysella denticulata | reverse complement strand
TGAGACTGGGAACCTTTTTGAGTCGTACAATCCCCGGATTCTTGATAGGCACGTTTAACCGTACCACGCGGCTCACAGGCACATCGGACAACCTACGAAAATATATATAAGATATGAGCTTTTGGGTTCAAGATTTCAGTAGTAGGTACCTACCGCGGGCATTATTATTATGAAGACGTACAATACTGCCTAATATGTAGTACATATAGGTATATGCCATAATGCATATCTATTTACCTGCATTCAAATACTTTACATCATTATTTAAAAGTTATTCTCAGTCAGGAACTGTGATTTACGTTCCAATATTTCCTTAAACGACACGACAGGAAGCATAAGGTTTTGTGCTGAGCATGTGTAATGTGTTTGTTGTGCCTACATATATCTATGTTATGATTTGAGAAAATGCATGGAAAATCAGGTTTTTGTGGCTGGAGCTGAAGGTTCAAGTTGAACAATGGAGGTATGCATTTAGACGGTGATTCGGACTTTGGACTTCGTACCTTCCATCCCAAAATTCTTACCTGACAGACTGGTAGCCTGTTCCATTGTGGTTTTGATATGACTGATAATCTTAACAAATTGGAAGGTATGCTGGGCTGAGCTTGATCCCTCAGTGAAACATTCAAGTTTTCCAATTACATATTTATTTACGTTTGCACTACTGGATGGAGATAATAAAGAGAAATACTATTTGTAATAATACAATTAATGTAGTAATAAGATTTGTACACCAAAATATGAAGGTACTCCTTGATTCATCTTCTGGTTTCTGGTAGCCATAATATATCGCTAAATTCTCCCGATTTCTGCAACGACGCAAACCCCACCTGCACGGATCGGCCGATCACATCTTTTAAATTGGGATCAGCCTTTACTGTGCCCCAAACCTCAAAAGCCGTCCGGGCTTAATCGAAGATCAAATGTAATTAGAATTTGCTTGTGGGCGTTTTGGTAAACCTAACCTATTTTTATACATTGAATGATTCGCAGATGTTGAGCTGTGATTTTCTTTCCGTTAGCTCTGCACGAAACGGAATTCTGCCTTTTTGAAAACCATACCTAACCCAACAATGATTTGTCGCCATCGCATTCGAATAGGTAAACATGTAACCGAACTTTATGCAGTGAGCGCAGCACAAATAGAAACTCTGCTGCTCGAATACTTACAGCGGATAATTCTAAAAACTTGGAAATTGTTAAAAAATCAAGTTGAAAGTTTTAGAAAATACATAACACATATGTACGCTGCAGAAAGCTTGGCTCGGCTGCTACCGTAGTTAAGGTTCATTTATAGTTATTAAGTGTCAAGTTTCCGTAGTGCGATAAGAGCCTAATCGATTGGTCAGATTCCAGTTAAAACTAATTCGAACTCTGAATTGAACTCGATATCCATAACATAACGGAACACACGGTGACAAAGTGCAATGAATCGCCCCAATTGTATTTAGCCCTAATAAAGTCTAGTGCACTGTGGTCTATTTCGAGTACTTGAGTTGAGTAAGTATAAATAACCTATTCATCCCTCATGCAATTCACATGCTGGGATACAAAAGTAATCTCCTGAAAGAATGATTTTATACATTTTATTCCGTGTTCCAAGATATGAGAATCATACGAGACGAGAACTCGAACTCACAAGTGGAATGAATTGAACGAAATATCATTTTTGTAGCAATTTGGGTTTGGGATGGATGCAATATAATAATCGGACTAGAGGAAGATAATATAGAAAAGAAAACTTATAGATTACTATGAAACTGCTCTTTGGACTTAACAATTAAAATTAAGATCATGCATTCAATTGCTCATATTGGAATCGAATGTTGCACAAGTTACGGCCGCTCATTTAGATAGACGCTTTGGTGGCTTATAAGGATGACCCATTGATACCTAGAGTACAGAAGGCTAAAATTTGCGTGCTTGAGTTAAAGTGATCCGATGATTTTACACAATTACAAAATCAACCTAATTCTTAATCATGACATCTGACAGTTGTGAATAAAGATAAGCATAACTGATTTGAAGCACAAAGTTACATGTTAATTCCAAAAGCTCTCAGATATCTTTGAAATTTTCTACAAGTGTCGAGATCTTCCGACTTAAATTGTTTCCAGGCACTACAGTTCACCGAACGGTCAAATAGTGCCAAAAATTTGATACGCACACATTTATCAACTATCAATTATCATTAATTAAACCGCAGTTTGAAATAAATTAGACGAAAAGCGAGGGATTTCATATTTGCACTGTGCAAAACATTTCTGCATTCGACTAGCGCTTACTTATGGAAGTTTTAAGCGTCAGGATCAGGAAACATTTACATATAGGTACATAATATGAAAATGAGTACAAAAATCGGTTTAATCGGTGAAAGTTATTTTAAAGCTGTTCTATCGGCTAAATTGTTAAAATGATCGTGCCATTGCCGGTATGAGCCAATAATGAATGAAATAGACTTCAAGTGTGTAGAGCTAGCAACCTGGAGATGGGAAAACGTAGAGCTTTTACCGCAACTACATATTACCGCAGATTCACAAAGTCTTGCACTACAATTGGCTTGTAATATTCGCGTCAAAAGAAATACCGACAGCCGATTCTAATTCATCCTCAAATCGGGTTGGGTAAGGTTTTCCTAAACGTACCGTACTAAATACTACATAAATAATTCGGTACGTTAAAGAAAACATAACTTAACCTGATTGAGTAGAAATTAGATTCGGATTTCGGTATTTCTTTTGACGCTTTCTATATTTCTTTTGACGCAGAAATGTTTTCCCATTACAATTGTAACCTCCGTTCCCGTAAAAGACTTTTAATTTTCCGCTTTAGATCAACAGTGACTTAGACGAGTCAGATTTTATTCAAGGCAAAATACTTATCAATTAACGAATACAAGATTCTCGAAAATGGACAACCAGATTTAGATAAGAATGGCTTTGACAAAATCCATAGTTCATTAGAGCTTCCATATACATTCTTGAGTAGATCTCTAGGAGCTGACAAGGATTTACCCAATAATAATCTTATATAGGGTAATCAGAATGTACATACAAAAACCGTCGTTGAGGAAATATAATGCCTTAACAATATTTCTGTTGATTTTGGTAAAATAATGCTTTCAGAAACATGTCCGCTGCCATAATTTTGACTAATAGTTAAAACTTAACGAGATACTCCCAGCATAACAGATTAACAATAAGCAAATAACTTATTAAAATGATTCTGTTAACCGCCGCCAGGTATGAAAGAGTAACGACACTGTTTGACCTTCAATTTAAAAAGATTTTGCCGAGTGGAGATGTTCATGTGTGTACCCATGTACTAAACCTGTTGAACTTAAATAATTTAAGACTCTACATACCGTTCGACATATGTATTTTGATTAATACAGAATAATTATAATATGTCAATAACAATTAATAAAACTCATGCGCGACGTAAGTCGACACAACTATAATTTTCACGCACCACATTCCTAATACCAGGAGTTCAATGCAACGCAGTAAAATCGTCAAAACCGAAATGTTGTTAACACAATTAGTTCAAATGAGATTCATCACTCGTAACCATAAATAATTCCGAAAAGGGCTCAATTCGATCAAGTACGTAAAACGTAGCACCGAACCAAAAAATGTATTCACAATAATTTGCACCTATTTTGAATAGCTGGTATCACATCACAACAAATAATTCGTTAGTAAAGAACATACATAATACAATACCATCACGTACAATAAGTTACTATTATATGAAACTAAAATTAACAAAGCATAGGAAACTTTAGCCTCATCCAAATTGATAGTTTACTTTCGAGGGTAGGAAATCAAAACAATACAAGGGAAAACGTACAATTATTGAGTAAGCGAAAAGGCGTGAGAACGACATTCGCGGGGTGAAAAAATCGCGAGACTTTATTTAGGGAGGCGGTTCAAATTATATTTCATCACCCGATTGATCGATTTGCCATCAAATTATTGATTTGTACAACGCTGCACTGTTTCGTTGCCATTTTCAAAGCCAAAGAATGCAATAGTCCTTTCCGGATTCTCCTAAAATCCTTACAATTATCAAACAGGAACAGTTTTGTTTGAAAAAAAACTGCCAATACTAAAAGAATACATTGAGTAACATGTACACAATCCTATCTAACAACGGATCCATAGATTCTTAGACACAGACTTATTAATATGAGTTTTTCCATCCCGAATCAGAAAGGGGTAGGATCCAAAAACTAATTTAGAGTTCAAATCTTCATTCAGCTTGAGTGAGAGTGCATTCAGATCAAATGTTGCTTGAGCCCAACAACGCCGAGTTGATTCAGTCCGGATAATCCAACATACGGAATACCCAAAAATTCAATTCGGTCTGTTGGCCAATATTTGAGCTCTGGTTCTTGTTCGGGAACCTACAATTCATTAATCACAACACTGGTCAAAAACCAAACCTCCATTTATTTATACACCCGGAGGAAAAGCATAATATTGTGTTACTTACCATATTCTTAGCATCAAAGTAAGCAAATAAGACGCATCCAGTATAAGAGGCGATGAAAATCAAAATATGCCATACAGCATGGAGATATGGGAAGTTCAGAGAGGACCAAGTTTCACAAAAAAGGCGGTCATTGATCCAGCATGTTATAGCCAAAAACCACATGGCACCGCATCGGGTGCCTAGCCGAAGAACTCTTGAATTCTGACACCTAAACCGAAACGTTTATCAATAAAAGTCTAAAAGTCGATACGCAAATCCGGCAATATTTTCCTGGATTCGTTACCTTTTGATTTCAGCAATTAGAAGGTAACCCGCCGGAAATCCAAGAGTCATCAGAGCAAATGCATTAACAGCGGGTTGAACTAATGCCAAACCTGATGTCACAGTTGCCATTGCCAGTACCACTCCTTGGAAGATTGGCCTGCGTTCGAAATTTACAAATATGTTAACACTTCTGCATATAATTGTAGATCTCGGAAGATTAGGTAAACAATATCTTGTTTTATTCAGTTCGGTTACCTATTCTTTTGGAAACACATCGGAAGCAGGCGATCCGGAAACCAGAGTGCAAATGCCGCAGCGATTACCCAGAGAATGGCAAGTTCATCCAGGAGTTGACCCAACAAGCTTAGCGTTGCATGAAAGTAGGCCGAACAGACGCCGACAATAAAGAGCAGTGACCATATTATATGAACTCCCTTGTGGTAACTTCTGCCATATGGCCCAAAAAGTCGGATAAGGACCGGTAGAAGTGCTAAGAATAAAATGTTGCTGAACTGAAATCAGGTCAACATGAAAATTTATAATTAAATTGAGCATCACACATCACAAAAATATTAAATCGGAATCCTTAATATATTATATTATTGCAATCAGCAATTGCAAATGATTCAGCGCTAGACTATTGACTAGCGCTAACGCCAATCCTAAATTATTTAGTAGTGATTTTGAGATATAAATCCGGAACTTACAGTATTTGCAAATTCAGCAATAAATGGAGAAAGTATGTAGTTAGCTTCGCACCAATCCACGGGGGAACTTCCATGTCTCAACATTTCAACACCTTGCATTTTTGCAAGCTTACGTTTTCTTCCTCGCCTTGAATTCAAACTGTATTTGATTCACCCCGATCTGCAGGAATTCAACAGTACGAATGGTTTAGTCAACGATAATTATATCACATAGATAATATTCAGTTCAGAGAACGAAAGCAGTTTTCGCCTACTTTATGTTCAACTTTCAATAAGAGTTTTTATAGACTACATAGTGTATGTATGTATGTACTAAATATGTATGCATACAATGTCTTATCGATTTAGCTTAACGCATTTTCTTGTCAAGTCAAAGTGTCGCCGGTGAAGTAATCATTACGAGTCTTCGTTTTCACGAAACTTACGTCAAAGACTTCAAAGTGATTGATATGCGCGAGAAATGTACGAACAGTATAGATGATAGGTATCTATCCGAAATCCAAATAATATGTCTTACACGTACTTGACTGTAAGCAAGGCAAGGTCACCTTACCATTTCATATATGTATTAATATTTCATGCGATCTCAAATTACATATGTCTATGTATTTCTGTTTTACCCACACCAAGCCAAATACCTAACATACTGCTGGCGATATGTATATGTTACGGTTCAGATATAATCCTGGTTCTGTTATAACCGAACCGGTTCGTATATAATATAGAATGGGGTTTTAGCCAATTAGACATCATTAGTCAAGCTAATCAGAATTCGTGAATTATGGAGTCTAGACCAGAACTTAGCGCTCTTTCTAATGGTCCACTAGTTAAAATTACTAACCTGCTGCAGCATTGTCAAATTACCCATTAATTGGAAACGCTTTAAGACGGGTCCGAGTCATTTGACATTTTCAGAAGGAAAACATATTCTGAACTTAAAACTAATTACACCATTGAAAAGAGCACTAAATTGCGGTTCAGACCCAATAATTTTCAATTTCTAATTTGCTTGATTATTGGTACTTAATTAGCGAAAACTGTATAGTATATTATATACGAACCTGTTCGGTTGTCGGTTACAACAGAACCAAGATTATATTCGAACCGTAACAGATACACAGTAAATGCAGAAATATTCCAAAATCAGTCTTTGACACAGGGTATAATATACGTGCAGCATAATAACCCCCCAGACGGATCCTCTATCCTCCCAACAACATTGACAACGAGGCAAAAGGCACGCATTTACACCTTCGTGCCAACATGAATATTGACATTGACCACTTTTCGGCATATTTAGACATATTCTAAATGCACAAATAAGATTTCGACAAACAAATTCAGATAAACTGTTTGAAAGTGAAAATAAACACCAGGGTGGTATGTACTATGCTGGATGGAGTTAGACGAAGGTTTCTTCATGGAATGAAGCAGAGCAGTATATGTACTAGGTAGTAGTAGTCTTACATTGAGCTGAATTTTGCATTTCTATTGAATACTCGTTGCTAAAGTTTTGTAGATCACGGAATATAAGTAGTTTATTACTAGTATGGAAAAGTTTGCATTTATGCCAAAGCTTTAAATCGAGCAAAAAATCTCATTTTGTAACAAGTTCGTTGAACGCTTTATCAAGGAGAGATTTTTGTTCTAATGCCCTTACCCCTCCAACAGAACAAGCGGCAGGGAATTATTCTGTCCGCGTCCATCTAATCTTATCACAGTTATTCTCTGACCTACGAGCAGGCAAGGACTAGCATACATCATAATTACAACTATATGAGGAAAATGGTGAATGACAACATTGAAAGGGAAATGAACGATAAGCTACAATTTTTCCGTGTTTAGCATAAATTCTCTATTATTGCTCTGCGAGAGTAATTCAGAATAGGAATACAGTATAGATGGACCCAATACACTATTGTACATTGTCACGGTTGGTTTATGGAAATGAGAGATATTTAACCCGCAGCTCAATAAAACGAATTTATTTCGGGAACCTACAGATGATGCCGTAGTTGGTCGAATTCAATTATCTGACGGACAAGGATATAAAATATAAAATTACAGGAAATAATATACGTGCCTAGTTTGATATGTTTCGTACATTAAGTTTTTCAAATTTAGAAGCCAGCATATTGATTTCCAATATTTTGTGTACGCACTGATACCTCACCATTGTATTTAATTGTTGTCACTAATCGAGGCCTTTAAGTAATTATGAACTAACCCTCAACATGAATTTCGTGTATGTATACAGACGATAATTTTTCAATATTCACGCACTTGATCTGATATTAGGATCAAGGGGACTTGTCATACATTCAATGTTCAATGACATCCGTATCCTTGCGCTTTGACATTCCTCGTTCATACCTCTGACTCCTCACATTTTATTCTTCCTGACGTAATGCTCTCTCTCTCTCCTATTGTCCTTCTGTCATGCCCAACATCTCTGTTTTACCGCATGCCTGATTTCTCACCTGAAGGGGCGTGTTGGGCTGGATTATTATCACTATCATCCTTATTTTCTACAACAATCGTGTGGCATAGTGGAATTAGGAACTATGTACATGGGGAACTGTGTGGGACACTGCTTCGTGAATTCGGTGTGCATATATGCTATGCACTATGTACTATGCTTGAGTTTACTCTTCACTCACTCCCCGATTCCCAGACGTTTTCTTCTTGGAGTTCACTGGACTGAAAGCACAACAGAAGAAGATTGACTTTTTTTTTTTATATTATTTTGCGAGTACAATAGCCTTCTCTTTCTCTCTGTGGGTAAAATCGGCGGCATAGAGCTGGGAGATGGGAGAGAGCTTAATGTGTGTCTGGCATGTCCCCCTACCTGTCCGTAATTGCTTTTAGAGCCCATAAGAAATGAGTGAAATGGACTTTCAAATGTTACAAAATTATACATTTTCTCCTGTAAACAACAATCTTTTGATTTCTCGGAACATAGGGCTTGTTAGCCCTGATAGCATCATCCAAATTTTGTCCGTATAAAACACCGTATATTATATACATTTTGGAATGACGCTATTACGTATGTCTTATATCTTGTCATCTGCTGGCTTTGGCTTAGGCAAGGAGAGAGAGAGGTAGTAACATGAGGGAAAAGTGCGAAGAGCATTCGCCGAGGAGAAAGTCCGTTGAGGAGAGGTTAGGGCTCTCCGTTGCTGGAGTTCAGTGGACTGGAATAACAACACGGGGAAGCCATGGGATTTTTCATGTTGTTGGTTAGAGTTACACATTATACACAGGGCATCGTACAATCGCACATACCTATTACACAAGGCCTATTCTCTGGTGCTGAGGAGATACATACATAGAATGGCTTGAGCACACAAGGAGCCACCTACTAAAATACTAGGTACAGCGTTGCGTACAGACTTGAGTCAAGAGTCTAATGGCCTGTCACTCTCGGCTGACAGACAGAACTAACCAATCTAATAATATATTCTCCATCCCTGCAAAGACTCATCATTATCATCATCAATTGTCCCCGGCTTCGCCGAGATGATGCTACCACTATTACCTATTCGCCATGCCGCGGTAGGCCACCAGTGAGGCGATCCATAATGAATCCACGACAACTCATAGCGGCCCAACTCATAGCGCGACGATTCATAGCGCCCAACTCATAGCAGCGACAACTCGTAGCGAGCCCAATTCATAGCTGCGACTAATCATAGCGAGCCCAATTCATAGCGGCGACTATTCATAGCCGGCGACAACTCATAGCGGCCCAGTTCATAGCGGCGAAAAAATTGAAGATATTGGCAGGGGCAGGAGCCTTTGATTCATGCATAGTAATCTAGTGTCCTAATTTAAGACACACAATTTATGACAGTTGAAGTGTATATTCGGCAGTTAGGGCATTGTTATTGTTAGAACGAGTATAGCAAGTGCTGTTGGGGAGATAACGCGTCTACCGAAAAGACCTCGCTAAATCAGATTTTCGACAGCTAAGGGCTGTGTTGGAATGGTATATCGAACTCGGACTTTAGATTCGTTCTTGAAAGCTATTGTTTGTAATATAACCCTTGGTTAGACTAAATGGATCTTGTGTGTTCTGGTTTACAGGTTTGATTATTGGTTTTTCAACTATTATTTTGCTTTATTTTTATGAAACTTTCACCCTGTAATTGTTATATATCCGATGTACACATGATTGTACATCCGTATATCATGATATCGCTCCCTACACCATTCATAGGCATTGGCACGATCTTAATCTACTCTCCACCATACCACCCAAACCCATCTGCGTTATCACAAAGCGCTGTTGAGATTTTGCGTGCTGAAGGACGCACTGGTTCTCCCGTTTAGTTTCTCTCATGCCCGAATCATTGATCATTGTCTCCAACACACATACCACAAACTAAAATTATATATGGGAGAGTTATGATAATACCCTTGAGAATTATGGGTATTTGGATTTTGGATTCCACATTCCACACCGTATCATGTGATTAACTACTTCTTGGACTTATCCCCTGAAAACTGAAGCGGACCACAACGGTCGTATTGAATCAATATCGGCAGAAATATGTACCTACAATAATAAATAGCAGTCCAGATATTCTGGGAGAAATGGCAAAAGTTTGGAAATGAAGTTTACTTTTTGTTGATTCGTAATATGAAGCATCGATTCACAATAAGTGGCGTGTATGGGCATGCTTTGAAATTAAACTTTGTTTGGCCTGGATTGGCATACGCAGTACCGATCCGACACAGAAAAAATGAATATTTTGAACGATTTTTGCCACTTCGGCTACCACTAAATTCAGAGAATAGTACCAACCAACGTCGCTTATCTCTATAATCAAATACGTCGTATCTTTAATTCAAGCCGAATTTAGAGTTTATTTGATAGTTCTGTTGTGATTCGTATGTCAACAGGCAAATAATTTGGATTGAAATAATTATTGGTAAACGCGTTCAGGGAAGGGTAGGTCGATCCGAGAATTTTGAATTGAACATATTGGCAGTATCCTCCATGCAGTGATTGTTCCTGTTTCCTGCTGCTCTGCATCCGAGTTTAGCAGTTATAGAAAAGTCCGTCAACGCTGCGCCCAAACCCTCGAGCTGTTGAGAAATATATATACAGTGGTAGGGTTAACAAGAGCATTCCTCAGAATAATTATGGTCTCAACCCTAGTTTGTTCCCAGCTTACCGGTGTTGGAAATGTGCGGTCCAGTGATGTGGCAGTTCATGTGCGAGGTGTGGTTGCGGTAGGGCTAAAATACCAAATCAAGTTTAATTATCTTAGTGTTATTCTTTAACGGCATCAAAATGTTTCAGATTAAAGTCGATTACCCACCTCGCTGTTGATGCTGCGCTGGGTCTGACAACTGTCAGCTGCGAATACAAAGTAAATCAAGATTAGTTCGGATCGAAATTAACCTTAGAGCACTCTTACTAGCCATTTCAATACAAATTAGCTTACGACAAATTTCACGGCAAGGGTCGTCAGGAAGACATTGAAGTTTGCAAAGTCGGGCCTGGCAACGGCCATACGGGAATAAACGGTAGGTATCACACTGCATCACAGTTTGACTCTTCGGAGCCCACCATTGTCTGTAATTCAACATGGAAATACATCATAAAATTGAGCCTACAAGTAGGTATCGCGTGAAACTGTAAACTGAGCGTTGAGGTAAGCTAAGTCTCACCGGTGATGGTCGTAACAGGCACTCAAAGCACGATCAAGAGCATCCTTCGGAGCACAGGGGTTCTCACATCTCTTGATCATGAAGCTTTTGGTCGGAATCTAAGCCATGGACATTTGTGCAATACATATTACATATTTTTAATCCTCATAGCAACAAAGGAAAACAGTGATTTGATTGGATTTGATTGGTAATCCTGACACTTACGCTCATAAGACGGATGAATGGATCACAACGCATGCGTAACATCTCGTCCGGAACTTCCTAGAAAGACAAAGGAAATCTTATTTAGGCTAATGACGTCACGTGGGAAAATGCTTGCGATGTCCGCCATTGAATCCCCCCAAGGATTCCTGTATTACAGCTCACAGGTTGAAGAAGTTCACAATCCAACGATCACAACACGAACAGGACCGTAGACTGTAATACGACCAATAATACTAACAATTCAACTGCTAGGACTTACCGCAACAGCCATGCACTGACGGTTGTTTCCAATACCCGGGAAGGGAATGGGACACTTTCCAACGTAGACAGGCATGTTGTCCAAGTAGGGAACACGAACGAACTGAACACGACAGGTAATTTGGGTAATTAAAAAACAAGTATCGGGAGCTCGGAATCAAACACGTCCTCTCCCCTCGAAGGCTAAATTAGAACTGAGCTCAACAGCGGAAGACGCCGGGAGAGAAGAAACAAAGGATTGGAGGACGCCAAACAAAAGGATCCAGTAGTGCAGTGCTATAGCAACGGGAGGAGAGACTAATTTCCAGGCTTGGGAGAAAGCGCAAGTCGACTTTCACCGCATGTCGCGTAGTTTGAGATCAATACCATATGGATGTGAATGGTAAGAGTAAAGCCTGGGTCCTGGGCTGGGACCATCTATGTAGGAACGACCAGGCACTTGTTCCACACTCAAGGTTAATCAATGTAAAAGTGGGTCCAACGCAGTTGAGGACTCTAAGAGCTCACGCCATATATCTCGAATAGTTCTGAATTCATTTTTTCTGAATGTGCAACAAGTCTGAAGCGGATCTCAATAGTTTGAAAAATATCAATTATATCTTTAATGCCACAATTTCATGATGCAGCTATTCATTCCGGCGTTTGTGCTTCTCGTTGCCGCTTTCATTGAAGGAACCCGGATTCGGAAGCTGGAGGAACCTTGTAATGGGGTAAGTAAAAAAAGGAAAGCTTCCAGTTAGTTAATACATAAGATTGTCTGATCCATTAACTTTTCATCTGGAATATTTTACTTGTTCATAGAACGACTATTACTACGACTTTACGGAGGTAATCCTTACTGCACTATCTCACAATAAAGAACAAGGCCACAAGTACCGAGTAAGTAATTTTAATCAAACTAATGTATAAATGCTCTGCTCACTCGTGTATTTAGTGTGATGCTGCAAGAGGAAGATGGCGAGTTGCACTTCCCGTCGCGGGTTGCGAAGGCGTGATTCCGACAATTCCTCCCAAAAGACTTGATGAGTGCTGTATGTAAATTCCATTTACGTCTCGTTAGGAATGAAAATGAAAGAAAGCATGTTTGAATCAATAGTAATCTGATTAATTCCTTACTTTCTAGATAAGTCATGTGAAGCTGGCCAATTCCTGAACCTGGCTACAGTAAATTGTGAAGAATGTTCCCCAGGAACGTTTTCCTTGGGCGGAGGTTTAAGGTTTGATGAGTGGGATCCGCTTCCTGACGGATTCAAAACCCAGGTTGAAAAGTTCCACAGTGTTTTTTCGACGTTTGGGCGTCAATACTCCAGTGTGAACTGCAGCAAGTAGGATACGCACAAATCTCCTTTCACTCAAGATTAGTTGGGGGGTCTGCTCCTGTTAAACTTTTTTCGAACTTTCTCTTGATTTCAGGTATGGATGGAGATCAAAAGCCGATGTAATCTTAAGTCAGGGAGGTCCATGCGTCGCGACCTTAACATATAGTGCAGAATTGCTTCGTCCAGGAAGACTCAGATTCATGTACTCCTTTCCAGAAGACGAAAGTCTTATTTTTCAATTCCAGGCAAGACAATAGAACATTACGTAAATCAATCCATATAATGTGCATATCCTTTCTTCATACTTTTCACGGTCGATTCCTCTGTATATATTTGACTTACATAGGCTAACAGCGATCAATGCGAGAGCATTCAAGAAGCAGAAGCTAGTAGATGGCCGCCCGTGACTGGCGAAGGGAACTGGAGGACTGAGGAAATTCCTCTCCGGACTGGGCTCAATATTTTTCAATTTAAAACCATGGGGATCGATTCCAGCCGACCGAAACCCATTATGATTAAGAAAATTGA
>JAQFYT010002236.1:0-13456 GCA_034694925.1 Ceratophysella denticulata | reverse complement strand
GTTTGTTTACTTGTAAAAAAATCTTTAAAATATCAAAAAAATTTGAATTCCAAGAATTGACAAATCATAATCGTACCACATACATACATACATATACTACTGGTTAGGATTTTATATTGAAGATAAGGTAATTATCGTGAATCATGAAAATATGTCCAATGTCCGGCCGAATATTCTGCCCACCGCTTTTGAATTAGTGTTGATGCAAGAGTTTAATTTAAATAAAATAACATACGATAACTTTTGACCTAGGATGCCTTGATTCTAGATAACATATAATGTATGACATGATTCGTCGAATATTCGCCCGACATGGCGGACCTGTGACCTGCTGAGCGAATATACCAGAAAGCCAAAAGCTTACTAAAACCAGAAGCTGAAAAAAAGCCATACGGTCAAATATGTGTAAATAATCAAAATCAGATATCGAAAATCGCCATCAATCATCAATAATGGCCAAATATGCAAAATAGTTGTTATTGTCTATTGCTCCAGAGAAATTAAATGACAAAGGAAAAGGGCGCCAAACCTGACACCAGAAGAAGGTTCCCCCCGTGAGTACTAGAACAGGTTTATTTAACATTAAATCAGGTGGTGCTTACCTCAGCAATGATGGGTGCCATGTCGGGAGTGAGTTGAGTAGTAGAGTGTTCACTGGCTGGGGTCAGGTAGAATGTCAAGTTTGAAGTTGAGAAGTGCGGCCTGAAGAACAGAGACAGTCGAGAAGAGTCAAGTGAAGAGGAAGGCGGACGAGCGAAGACTGAAGACGGTTGGTCGTGTCGTCCGTGTCAATTTGCGTCCTGTTCCAAAGCAAGAAATGGCCTGAGCTTGGTCCGTTGACGCCGTCCGTTCCGTTGTCCTTGTCTCCTTCCCGCCGACTCAACCTTCCTCGTCCCTCCACTGCATTTTGCGAACTGGACAGACCCAATTCTACAACTTCTGCTTCTACACAAACTTTTTGACTTCAAAGCCCATGTATTGTTTGATACGCTTTTCTGGCCGAGAATGACGGATTGTCTCAAGCGTGAAGGTCGATCAACTGCGGAGTTGAATTCAGAAACAAAGGCCCTTGTCCGATTCTGTACAGGCCTTGCCCTATTTGGGCAAGTGTAGTCTTATGCTTCTTTTGGCTCCCTGAGAGTTAGAGCAAGGTAGTCTCGTCATCAGACATTGCATTGGACGGAGCAGCAGTTTGGCCGTCTACTCGTCCCGCGTGAAGAACCAACTCTGGTGACTGGATAGAAATTTTCACAACAGAGGACATTGCGGAACTATTCATAGCATCTTTTTCTTTCAAAGAGAATCTCATATTTCCTGTTCTCTTCTGAACAGTCTTCTGAAGAACTAAACCAATTCTTAAAATATGTCATCAGTGAATGATTCATCAGAGCAATAACAATTAATTTTGGTAAAAACATTGTAATTTACAATGTTATTCTAGGTAGGTCTACAGAATTTGAATGCACAATGTGATTTTTGTTGCATTTTATTTGATACCAATAGTGCTGTACGAATCTATGATGCATGATGCACAATGTACAATCTGAGTTTCAACCTAAGTCCTTTCAACCTAAGTTCACACTACACGTTTCAAATTACATATTTACAAGCAGGTAGGCGGTAGCTACTCGGAAAGAGCTTGAAATGAAGGTTGAGGCTTCATATTTTCCTGCCCAAGTAAAATTATTTGACATTTGACATATATATTTCGTTAAGTTTGGTACCTACGTAGCCTTAAATTATCTCTGGCGAGTTGTTGGTATAAATAGGTGACGTATCATTCTGATGAACTTTATTCAGTTCAGACTCCGTACAATAATATCAAACGAAACTGGAAACATTCAACTGACAAAAAATGAATAAAATTCTGTGTTTTATCTTGGTTTCAGCTGTTCTGCTCGTTTTAATCGAATTAATTGAGGTAATTTATTGAGTCAAATTCTAGGAGTACTTGCTAAGATATTTAGCATTCCGTTAATTACTGTATTTTTAATGATATCAATTAAATAGTACAAAGAATATTCTTGTAATTTTATAGGGGGATATATGTCTTGATCACAAAATGTATATACCCGTCTGTGGCTCTGACGGGATAACCTACGACAGTCCAGCTTTACTGAAGTGTGCAGCTGACGAAGATCCTGCATGTAAGTTAAGAACATTCTAGTAAATTACTAAAATATCAAAATTGCAAATGTAATTATTGTAATGACCCTTGTTTCTTGATTTACTGTGGAGCTAGTCATTGCTTACGATGGACCATGTTAACGAGCTTCGAAGTCAGAGTGGACTTAGGATACCAAAAGTCTAATATAAAAAAACAGCGTTTTTGCTGCTATATTCAATATGTATTTATTGTGAATAAAAATTTACTTTTAAATGTGCAAAATTATTAACATTAATGTTTGCAAATTTCAAAGGCCTGATTTTGTTAAAGATATACTTATTTAATAAAACAGTTATATGTCGTAAATATTTTACTTGTAATCATTTATACACTTGTACGAATGTCACATCATAAGTGGAAGAGTAAATAAATCACTGTTAAAAAAAGTTATATGTCGTTAAATTATTTAAAATACATCACATGAATTATGATTATGAGTTACGCTAATTACAGGTGTGTGACGAGCATCGAGTTTTTGGGGTTCGCCCAGGTGTGAATTCTCAAAATGTTTGTGTGTTTCTCTTATGGGCTCTAAAGTTTACTAAACAGGTCGAAAATGTTGAATTTCACATTTGTGGGACTTTGCACCATTTTTTGTACGATCGCTATTCTGCGCTCTTTAAATTGTTTAGAAAACAATGTAGAAGTCATGTGAAGACAAAAGCATTAAAAATAGATTCGTGGAGGAGTCCAAATACCCTCCAGAAGTTCATAAATAACATAAAGAATTAAATTTCTTGAACGAATTAGAAATAATTAAGCATTTCCGGCTCACGCTAAAATCCTCCAAATCAGCGTCTACGTAAATGCTGCAGAAATTGAATTAACTGAAGTTTAATTAACGTCTGATTCAATTACTTAGCCACCAGGTATTAACCACCAATTAAAATCACTTCTAGAAGTGTTATAAATAGGTCAATGATAGTTCCAATTGGATTCAAATCCAAATTCAAGCGAGACTGTCATTTCATAGCCACTAATAATTACACATTTAATTCACTTCAAACTTGAATTTCCAAAGTCAAAATGAACAAGGTTGTGTGCCTGCTCTTCCTTTCTGCGGTTCTTCTGATTACCCTCGAATCAACTGAGGTAAATAGCATGAATTTTGAATTGAATTTCGGGCATAATTTAAATAGTTGAATTTCGCTAGATTCTACTGAATTTTCTAATACATTTTGTGCTTGAATTTTCCAGGGATGTAAATATTCAATGCAATATGCCCCCGTATGCGGCACTAATGGAATCACCTACTCAAACACTGGTGCACTTCACTGTGCAAATGTTCAGGCTGAGCGTGGTACACCTGAGGGTGAAGAGGGTTCGGAAAAATTATTTAAAATTCCTGCTACATATTATAAATCTATTGTTAATCTATTAAACTAATTATTCATTATCTCCGTTTCGTCTCAATTCACAGCTCCAGCCAAGATTGAAGTGGCCTATGAAGGTCGATGCCAAGCTCTCACAAAGTAAACCGTAAACCGCATCAGACTCAGAATTCAAATAACAAAAAGCTATGTTTCAAAAATTGACCTTCAAAATTTTATTATATCACATTAATAATTTCATTGACTAGCCATATTGGAATCTAATCGGATGTGTTAATAAAGACGGGATTTTCTTGATTGAGAGCATTGATAGGTTTTATGATTCAATCAATCAATGAAGCAAAACTCTAGTAATTTTGAATATACCTACCTACATGTGACTATTCATGTGTCGACGATGTTGTAAACTCTGTGTAACGTATGAACTTTGATACTAATTTACCAATCCACTGAAATGTATATGCATAATTACTGATTTCTTTTATTTATTTCTTGAAAGCAAGTTTTGAAACAAGTGCTGGTACATATAATGCATATACCTATGCTATAATATGCTCACAAGAAGAAATACATACATGATGGTAAGCCTATAAACATGCTGCACTTGTTTACTACATATATTACGTGCCATGATTTTGTATATTTGTTACATGTGCTCGTAGCATACCTAGATGACCAGACCAATAAATATAAACAGCGACCGCTCCTCCACAACAATTTCTGTAATCTGTAATGCTCTTACGAATTAAAATCCGTTTAAAGTACAGCCAATGACATAATGCATGGATAGGACAATAAATAAGCATTCCTTTCAGCATTGAATTACGAGGCATGGAACTGAAATCTCTATTCATTATTATTGGCTTCGAGCAATTGCGGACTTAACTGTATTTGCATCTCACCAGAAGAGCTCTACGCACACAGACGCGAGAAAAATAGAGTCCAACGAGCCAATTCTTAGAGAAGATTTACCTGAGACGCGTCGATGCTAAAAATAGACTCAGCTTCATCTTCCCGTTTATTTCCTGACTCTATCTATCCATTGTTGCTCTCTACCCAGAAGTACAGTATTTACAAAGTATGAAGACTCTGTTTAACGTGTAAATTCGAATTTGTCGAGAGACGACATTACCCTAGCATTTTAATTTTTGTAATGAAATTCCTGGCTACAGAACAGAACATCATCAACCACACAGGACAGACGGCTATTACCGGCCAAATCATAATTATTCAACAAAACGAAAATCCATTTTTTCTATATTCTTACATTTGTTTTTGTTTAGAGTGAAAAAAAAGGAAAATTGGGAGTTGATCAAGTCAGAAGTCAAATATGTATGTACGAATATGAGCTATATTTCTGCATTCTGCGTAGAGTCTCCTTGAAAGTGCTCTTGTGGGCTGACACTTAGGCTGAAGCAGAAGTTTGAAATTTGTATTGTTGTCAATTGCATAGAAAAACTAGCCAGTCAGGGTGAATTAGCTAAGAATTAAAAAATAAACAGGAAATCAAGGAAGAAAAACACGGCGTTATTTAATTCGAATTCGTGTATGTACATACTAGGTAGCATTACGAGTTTCGAGGTGTAGGGTAGTACGTACGTCCGGGCCAAACAGTGTCTAGCATCCTTATGTAGCTACGTAATTTTTGATTTTGCGAAAACAGGTTTTGAGTGTTGTTGGCTATTGAACAAAGACGTGTAGAGCGTTGAAGATTGAAAAAATTAAGCATTGATTAGGTATAGCTTGCAGATTTCGCGACTCTCACCTCACTTCATCTGCTTAAGTACTATAGCGTCCCAATGCGGCAGTGATTCGAGCATTTTGAATGCTTGCAGATCTTGAATCGTGCCTAGTTTTTCCTATCATGATATAACTTATTATATCACGATTATTATATTACTCATTCAACATTGGACAACAGAGTTCAGGAGGTCGGTGGTCCACTGAGGAATATAGGCTAAGAGAAGAAGGAAAAGTTGTTCCTTGCACGCCAAACCCATTAGCCCAGACCCTACTGAACTGCTGAACAATACACCCTGGTCTGCATTCTGCATCTCCCTGCAGCTGCTTTTCAATTCAGTGTCCGTCCACTTCTTTTGACGTTTTTTCCCAATCTCTTTCCGTGTTCTGTATTGCCTCATCGAGTTCCCTATACCATTGTTGAATTGGTTGCCGGGTAAGACGCATTGAGAATTGGGAATAACCTTTCGATCAGACTTTCTGTGTCGTGAGAACAATTTTTAACACCGGATTTATCCGGGATAAAAATTAAAGCTTCGGGTGCTAATTAAATTTTCATACATACCACACCTGTGTTACCGTTGCTATCTGTGGAGAATTGTTCATAGCATTTTTACAATGCTGTTGGATAGTGAGAAAATGACCCGAATTTCGTTGGATAAGGACGACACTCAGAATTCTCTCGACTTTTCGAAGGTGAGCAAATCTCGCGTATAGCGTACTTAAATATACATTTTCATAATTTCTTGGGATTTTAGATTTGCCGGAATTATTTGAGCCTGATATTCGTAAATAATTGTAATTTTCTAAATGGTAATTACGAACATGTTTCTGAAACTATACCTATGATATTAATTGCGCTCTATACACCTAGCGAAGATATTTTTTGGCCCAAGATTTGGATTTGAGATGACCACATTTATTGCAGCGTTTTTTTACTAAGCACTTCATTCTAACTCTCATTTTGGAAGCAATGAAAAGGATTACATAACTCTGATTGATTCGATTTCACACCAATAGCTAAGAATCTAGTATCCTCAAACAAGAAACAATGGTTTGTCAGGTGAACATTATTTCTGCCCAAGAAGCATTTTATGCTTAGAAACTACCTACGCCAAATGGCCAAATCCTGTTAAAATCTGGTTTTAGAAGGTCAATTAAATGACACCGGTTAATTGAACTTGTTGAGATTGAAAATTGTAACCAGAAGCCTTGAATTCATTGCATAACCTCGTTTGTTTGCATGGGCAGATGACGTATTTAGTTAGACATGAGACTTTGTTTGATATTTGATTGACCTAAGACAGCACAATAGGAAATATTTTCCAGATTTTAAAACAATTATTCCTGCGTACTGAACATGAAGACGTTGAATTATTCAACTATGTAGCTATGATTCTAGTTTACAGTTTAATTTCAACGTAACACAAGTAAACCGAAGTAAAAGCACACAATGGCATAGTATAAGGAAACATTAAAACTTCACTCAATCTCAAAGTAGGTTTTTAGTGTTGCTCTGCATCAGACTGTGAAAAACAACTCAACATCAACCATCAACAAGGTTGTAGACAGGCTCGAGGATGTCAAATGTATAAATAAATTCTCAAGACCTCAAGACGAAGTGAGATCCTTCTCAGAATCCAATTACAATTAAACTGTTGATAAGGAAATACAAATGAGAAAGCAAACGTCGCGTCAGTCTCGTCAGACACGCATTTGTTTTCTTCTGTCATGATTCATGACAAAAAATTGGAATTTTTGGGACAATAGGGGTCTGTAACCATTCTTGTATCACTCACAGCAAGCGGGTTTTCTTGTCAAATTTATATTGGATACACTATATATAGTTAAGAATCTAACACATGTGTTGATTAAACCGTTTCTTAGCTAGGAACAACTAAATACATACTTTTATGGTCCTAATTCCAAAGAAATGTTTTTCAACTCTTAATACTAACTGTTAGCTCTGCTCATGCTTTAATTAAATGCAGTATTTCTTAGTTGTAATGTGCTCGTAATAACCTGATTTCAGGGTTCAATAAATAAATAAATAGCATTTTGTAGTTTATAGCATAGCATTTTGATGCAAGCAATGAAATTATCTAAACAGTAAACGTAGATAATTATTTTTTCTAACTGAAGAAATAACTCGTTAATTTATTATGAATTTACCAGAAAGTTGCCGGACTCCGAGCCACATTCGGAAGTGGAAAGACGCTGAGTATAGAGTTCCGTTTAAAGCAATTGCGAGCCCTTTTGAGGCTCTACGAAGAAAACAATGACAAGATTCTGGAAGCTCTGAAGCTGGACATGCGAAAGTCGGAGTTGGAAGGATATCTCTACGAAGTAGACTTGATGAAGAATGATTGTCGCGGAGCAATTCGATCACTCAAGGAATGGGCCAAGCCTCATGTGCTCGACAGAAACTGGCTCATGCTTGCAGATGGTGCACAGATTGAACGAGTGCCTTATGGCGTGGTAAGCATCACCACGCTAGTTCGTTAGCAAGAGGTTAAGAGTCAAGTAGAGTCAAAGAATTGCCCATGCCAGGTAATGTAAAAAATACGTTTCAGGAAAAAATGAGTCCAGCCTGAACCCTGACACGCAAAATTCGAAATGTTGTCGCATATCAAAGTCAGATACCTTACGAATAGTCTATGCTCGAAAAACTTTGAAAATTAATTTTTAAATACAAATTACAAATTAAAATACACTACATCACCAATAAAATCTTGACATCCAAATGGTTCTAAAAAAAAATGGTTCACTCTTGATCGGAACGGATTTGAGGGATGGTTGACACAGTTTTAGGAAGCCAAGACATTGAAAAATTGGCTATGCTCATCAAAGTTGGTAAAAATTGTTAACTAATTAGCTTTCACAAGAGATTAAAATTCACCCAAATGTGAGGAGCGGAAAAAGGGCCAACATGCTCCTTGCATGAATGGGCTTCTTCTACTTCTCACATTTCCTCGCTACCTGGGAACTGATTTTGAGCCTACTCTACTTGACTCTTAACTATCAACCACAGTAATGGATACCCAATGCTGATTAGGTTCTGGTCATCGGTACGTGGAACTACCCCTTTCAACTAACCTTGGTCCCATTTTGCGGTGCCATTGCGGGAGGGAACTGTGTCATTATTAAGCCCAGTGAGATTTCTTCCAATTCTGCTGCCGTCATGGCCGAACTCATTCCAAGGTATTTGGATCCGGAATGCTACCAAGTGGTGACAGGTAAGTTTTGAGTCAATCTCGTCATTAGAATTCAATACAGAGTATCCGAGTAATCCCAAGAGTTAATCTCAATTCGCAGGTGGTCCCGTCGTAGCTGAATCAATCCTTCAAGAAAAATTTGACTATATTTTCTACACTGGATCGTACAGTATTGGAAAAAAGGTTCATGCAGCAGCTAACAAGTATTTGACTCCTGTCACACTTGAGCTGGGTGGTAAAAGGTGGGTAAATAGTATCGGTTTCATGTGTGTTTCCTGGAGTAATATTTACGTGGTTTCAAAATCCTCATTTGGACGTTTCCATTAGCCCTGTATACGTGGATTCCTCCGTGAATTACTCCATGACTGCTCGACGAATCATGTGGGGTAAATGCATGAACATGGGTCAAACCTGTGTCGCTCCCGACTACGTTCTCTGCAGCAAGGAAGTGGAAGCTGAGCTGGTGAAGGAGATCAAGGACGCCATGGAAGAGTGGTATGGGTCAAACTGGAAGACAGCCGTGGACTTGGCCAGGATTGGAAACCGGAAGCACTTTGATCGCCTCGTCGACTTTCTCAAGAATAGCGGGAGGGTGGTCATGGGCGGTGGAACGGACGCGGAAGAGCTCTGGATCGAACCCACCATTTTGGTAGATGTCAAAGAAACGGACCCAATCATGCTCGACGAAATCTTCGGACCTATTCTCCCCTTCGTAACCATTAATTCTCCAGATGAGGCCATTCAATTCGTTAACGCCAGGTATTCCAAACATTAAGTTTAGTTGAACGTTTAATTCAAGAGTGGTATTAATGTGGACAACTGAATTAATATAAAATCGTAGACCCGTTCCCCTCTGCATGTACGTATTCACAGAAGATGAGATTCTGCAGAAACGCATGCGTGACTCCATTCGCTCAGGAACCGCGGCCATGAATGATACCATCGTCCAATTTGCCAGTAATTCTCCCCATGTTACTTCATTTCTAATTATTCTTGTCCTGGGCTCCGTAGTCTTGTAAATAACTTGTAAATATTACTGGACAAACTTTGACCAAACCCAGCACGTGACCAGGTGACCATTTGTCCGATACAAACGCCAACCCAATATCCATGCCTACGCTAATGTTAATAGTTGTCCATACTAATCAATACTGGCGTCAAAATTCTGTTGTAACGAATACACGCCCAAAGTTGTAAATATATACCAAGGAATGCTTGACACTACTTTAGACCACCTCCATTGGCCGCGTACGTCTTCAGTACACGGAAAGCAGTAATCCGACGATTCCTTGACTCAACACAGTGTGGCGGGTTTTGTGCCAATGACACGCTCTACCATCATGCCAGTAATTTGACCGCTTTATTTATTTATTTATTTATTTATTGCCATGCCCAGTATGCTTGATTTTTGACAATGCATATAAGCATATTACTAACTGGGAATCCCTATGTCCGTTTTCAGTTGACGAGCTTCCTTTCGGCGGGGTAGGAGAGAGTGGAATTGGGAGTTACCATGGGAAGTTTTCCTTCGACACCTTCACGCATCAGAAGGGAGTAGTATTTCGAGACTTCAGTTACTTGGGTGACAAGGTGGGTCAGATCCGTTATCCACCCTACACCGAGTTCAAAATCAACTTCATTTCATTCCTCTTCAGTCACTGGAAGAAGTTCAAGATCACCTACTTCGACTATGTACCGCACTTGATTTGTTTTCTGATTGGTGTGGCCCTGGTTTTCCTCTGCCAGTATCTCAGTAAGGAATAGATACAGTAGTTAGTTGCGTGCTATGGGTAATGGATTTTATATGTATTTTTAATGACAAAGATACAAAGATGAATATTTTATGCGTCTCTTAATTGCATTTAAGAACTGGTTCTCAAGATTGCCTCAATAAAGAATACTGTGTCAATCTTGTCCTCTTGGATACAAAATAAAATAATCAATCGCGTGTGTAGCGCTGCTGATACTCAAATCACATACCTAAGGTTTAGGTTCTCATTGAAGAGATGCACCCTGAAATAAATATATATAACTTTGTCGAATATGGGAATTTCTGCAGATGGATTGTATGATATTTAATTAAAATGAAACAACTGAGACTGTTCTCATCGTTTGGCTTCCAATTAAACCACGCTTTTTAAGAGTTACTAGAATGATATAATGCGACAGAACACGATCTTCGTCAATCTTTGAAAACAAGTCCAGAGTAAAGTACGGTTATCCATTCACCTTGTTCAGCAAAACCAAAGTCAAGATGAAGTCAGTTGAAATCATAACGAGCTGGTTAGGTTGGTACAGTGGTACGCTCTTGCTGGGCAACCCCTGGGACCTCGCATCCTTCCGAAAGTGGTTTACCGTCTCACTAACCACCCTCTATTTCCTAGCAATTAATGGAGTCAATTTGGCATATCTCTATTTTGAATACGCCAAGCTGAGCTACCCTTACTCGGCTGCCGTGGATGAGTCAAATTCAGGACGAAAGTACGTCTTGGAGTACGTCTCCAAGACCCTCATGACACTCAAGATGTTTCTCAACGGTTTGATCCAAATCTCCTTCGTTTACTCTGCGACACGAATTTCTAAGTTTATTCTAAAGCTACGACAGGGAATATCTACATCACGAAGAATTTCAAAGTTGAACTATTTTGAGCATTGGATTATATGGTCTAGCTTGTTGTTCAATATCGCCTCTGCAGCTCTCTGGACAATATCGTTGACGCGGACTGGGAATGATGGAATTTCTGACCCCTACGATTCTTCTGCCTGGATACCAAATCCAAAACAGCCTTTCTACGCTGTATTATTATACATCTTCGTATCGCTCCCTTCGGAAATGGAAGGGTTTATTGCTTTTATCTTTATCTTTATGACCACCATATATCTCCAAACAGTTTTTGAACAATTCTGTGACGACTTTCAAAGGGAAATCAACAAAGTTAACAATCCCAGCAGCACCGATGAAAACGTTGACATTTGCTATGAAATGCAATCAGGAAAACCTGGGGTATTTCTACTTCTGAATGAGCTCAAATTGAGCTGGATAGATCCTTCTCGAATAAAACAGAAGCTGTTAGGTCAAATTGACTACATTTTCGAAACATTTCGTCTCTACGACGAAATCAATGGCATTCTACTCCTTGGCCTGATATCTGAATCATCTTTAACACTAGTACAGATTCTGAACAATATCGTAGTCCATGAACTCACGGTCATGGATAAGTGCTTGGAATGGGTGGACTTCGTGGTTCAAATCCACCAGCTCTACTTGCTCCAAGTTGGATTTTCGTTTCAGCGAAATGTAAGCAATACTTTAACTCGGTAATTTACACACCAGAGGAATCCGGTAACGGTTACACGATATCGATTATATGCTATCTGCTTGACGAGTCGCAGTACGGAAAAATAGCGCAGATTAGATTTCTTCGAATGCTTGGTTTGGCTTTAAACCATTTTTTAATACAGAGTTAATACTAACCAACACTGGTTGTTGCAGATATTTATCAGGAAAGCAAAACTGGATCAATTATTAACATTGTCCCGTCACTGTCAAGAAAAAGAAGATTTGTCACATGTTTTCCAGCTGCTGAGCTCGTGGAACTGGAACATGTCCGCTTCAGGGTTCTTCAATATTGATCGATCTCTAATGTCAGGGGTAGGCTTAAACAAACCTTAGTATATATGTATAAATATGTCACTTATAATTAGGCTAAAAAGTTTAATAATTACATATAAGATTTTCTTTTGTTTTTCAGATTATTGCTTTGATGCTGGCCTACACTGTCATTCTGTTTCAACTTCAAATAGGATAACGTGCTAGGTCTTCGAGATTGCATCTTTGAACCCGCCCAATTCGTTCTGCACGCACACCTGTCACCTTCGCTCTGCTAATTAGTTGAGCTCGTTGCATTAAGTAGAATTCTTACGCCTTCATATCTCAAAACAGCATACAAAGTTCGAAGTTTGAAGGAAAACAACTTGTCAGTTGCAAAATGACAATTGTCTGGCTATCAGTCACGAGTTGGTTGGGGTGGCTTACGGGAATTTGGTATTTGAATCCTCAGAGTAGTCCATCATCGTTCTACAAATTCGTCTCATGGAGTAACCCTGCCACCCTGATCCCGACCCTGATTACCCTTACTGCTACGGCAATTTGGCTCGACTTTATATTGCACTACATCACGTCTGTAGAGGCGAATTTAGTTCGTCGGCTACTCACTATGGGTTTGACCGCCATGGGTCTCCTCATAATGTTTTATTTGCGCTTAACCTATGCTTTGAAAATTAAAACACTCTGCACTCTAGTTAACGAGCTGAAGAAGTATGCGATTAGTTATCCATTTCATAGTAGTGTTAGACACCCTATTGAAAACAATGAAAAAATGCTTCTAAGCGCAGTGTTACTGCTTCAAATTGCTTCCGCCATCTGCATCACCTACGCAGTTTCAACTCGAAGGGAAATGAATTTACATGAATCCTGGTTTGAGCCCTTATCCAATCTACAGTATACTGTGCTATTCTTAGTCTTCGCAGCATTGTCCAATTACATAATGGCATTTGTGGCATTTGCAACGATTATAATTATCACAAAATACAGTTTCAAAGTCTTCACAGACTTTTGCGACCGACTGGAGAGCGCAATTGTAACTGAAGAAGTGAACGGGTCTAATTGTAAGTACTTCGTTGCTAATATGGATATTCCTGTTCTACATCCGGAAACCACCGGGTATCGAAAATTAAAGAGTTCCAAAGATTCAATAAAAAAATCTCTTTTGGAACAATTCGACAACATGGTTGAAATATTCCACCTCTACGACCAAGTCATGGGATACATTTTGCTCGGAGTGGTGGTTGGGAATATCACGCTGTTTCTGCAAAGACTCAACGACATGTTGACCTGGAGTACTGTACCCGTCGTGATTGCCTTCGATGCATTTTCCCTCAGTTCACAGATGCTCCAGTTGAGCACTATCATTCTTCTCCTGGGACATAATATACACGGTCAG
>JAQFYT010002235.1:0-13460 GCA_034694925.1 Ceratophysella denticulata | reverse complement strand
CTTTTAAGAAAAGTGAAAATATTATTACACCATTAAATGCGCAATGAAATTTGCTTTAATTTGGTATATCATATGTCATTGTTTGCTAAACATTTCATGTCACCCTGAATAAAATTGGGAATACGTGTTAACTTGGGTTCTGGGGTCTGCGTATTATTGAAAAACTTGAGCCCTGCTGACAGTTATTGTTTGGATAACTTGGGTCATGGCAACTGCGCAGTAGCGAATAACTTGAGCAGTTGACGATGTTTACGGAGAATTAAGTCAAGTCCCAAGAGGTTAAAGAATAAACGACGCCCTCAACATAAACTGGTATAACTGCATTTGAACCGCAATTTCAAGGTAAACGTAAAATTACTTTCTAGTGTCGATATAAGATTCTAATTCTGTTCACATCAGGAGTGATTCCTTCAATTACAATCCACATAAAGTGTTCGGGATTGTACAAGAAACTTCTATCGTTGTTTACCGACAAAAAAATATTTTACGACAAGCCTTCGGGTTCAAGAATGCGAATAGTACCCCTAAAAGTACGTTATACAATTCCTCAAAATATGATCAAGATGGAGCTAAGAACGGTCTACAATTCTCGCGACGACCCAATGCTCTTAAATTCTGGCTCCTATGGAAGAAAAAGGTATTTTGACGACAAATAGCCTTGATATATAGTACTTTTGTAAACCGACAACATCGCATTTGATTAATTGTTAATATTTTTGATGCATCCTAACTTTGTTTCGACGTCCAACGCGACAGGGCTACAAGAGCATGGGGGATGAAATCGAGTACATGTATGCGTTGACGAATTTTGCAGTTCAGGAATTGAGCCGCCGAAGTGATCGATTTATATTAATTTTACCTACCTTTGACACACCTAGTGTTTGTTTCTACTATTTGCCAATATCATTGAGGGGCTTGGATCGGAATTCCAAAGATTTCAAAGATCGTGCTAATAAGGTACTGAATTTGACACTTGTACGAATAGATACGGGCAATTTTTCAACATGTACAAATGCAGAGTTTTTTTCCTACTCAATTAACAGGTCGCCGTGCCGTTATCAGGGAAAATTGTTTTGGCCGGTCACACTCTACCGGGGACTGTGGTGGACGCCGACTCAAATAAATTTATGAAGCTGGTTCTCTTCAACACTGGAGTTACATTTGATGACATAAAGTATTTACTGGATGAAATTGACTATTTTGGAAAAGACATGAAAGTTTGAAATTCAGTTATCAGTCCAATACATATAATCCAAACCCACATTGACAACGAAATCATCTTGTGACTGCATCCAATTCTTATTCCAAATACTTGAATTCCTTACCCAGTAATTTTAAAAAATCGATCAATACTTTTCGTGCAATAGATTATGCATTCGGTTTTCAAAAACGCATTTATTATGAAACACGAGTTATCGGACTACGACTACAGCTACATTACATAGGTACTTTATTCGACTTCCATAGCCAATAATATTGTAATAGTCCAGTTGATAATGAAATTCGTGCTAAGTATAACAGAATTTCGACCAATATCAGTGATATTTCCAACTCGAATTTTTAAGACCTGACATGAATTCCTATACAACCGCGCGTACTTGTCAGGATTTTCGGAATATCTTCTATCCCAGTTTTGAAGAACCAGACAATTCGTGTGATAGCTCTCCGATGCCAATTTTGTTACCAGGTAATCCATGAATAAAGTACCAAGGCGTACAGCTGGAAAAATTAAGTACACTGAAGTTGGAACAATTGGATATAGTTTGAACATTCCAACTCCGAAAATTACTTCACAGGCGTAAATAGCAAATGTTCCGATCGTGAGAATAAGTCCTGCAAAGGATCCATTGAAACTATTGTTCAGAACTTGCATTGAGCGATATCTCTGGAAAATGGGTCTGATGTCCCTGTCCCGAGTAGTCGTCCTGTAACACAAATCAAATTATTCATATGAATTGTGCATGAGATCTATGTATAATTCATAATTAAGTTGCTAGTTATTTACCCTAAATTCAGCAGTATAACAGAGTTCGCTTTGAGGTACACAATCATGGTATTAACATGAAATACCGCCATTTTCCAAATACAGAGACCATTGAAATATTCCAATAAAGAAAATGCAACTAAAATTGTCCAATGCCACAATCTTGGATCCAACAAGGATGTCAGGTATGCTGGGCATGACGGAAAGAAGAACACTGTGAAGAAATTGGCCCAGACAGTCAGCCATGGCGAAAACGGAAAAATTTGCACAAAATGATCTGCTCCATCTTTCCGTGTGGTCATATCGGAAAACTCCGTTTGAGCTAATAAGTGTAATTTATAAGAATCATCATATAATAAATTTTTTGAAGAATTGACAAGTTAAAGCTTAATTAAATTATCCCTATCGTCCTTACCTTCCATTTTGGAAACATACAACAACAACTGATTCAGAAATTCCATTATTTCATTTTTCCGATGAACGATGCAAATGTGTCCGGACAAGAGTACAGAATATCCAACGCACCAGGTCAAATGTATTGCAAATTCTGATTTTTTGATTTCACTAAAGGTTTTGATTCTGAGAAGTTGATACATCCGTGCCCATATGAACATAGTGTAAAAGCAATTGAGAAATACGACAATTCTCCAGAGGAGCTTGGAATGGAGTTTTGAAAATTCTTGTAGAAGTCCAGTATTAGGATTGATTTCATAAGGCAGAACTTTCAAGAAAGCTGCCATTTTGATTTGTAACTTAAGACAGAGAAGTGTTTTACGATTCAAAATCATTTTGAAAAAATTAGATTTTGTGTTAACGGACACAGTGTTAGTAGACGAAGACCAGCGGGACGAGTCATTCGAATTACTGTCTGCTTTGTCGCTTAAGTACATGCTGTATTACATGCAAACACTTAAATAAAGGTAAAATCAAATCAAAGTGTGTAATTGAAAGATTATTTTGACCAAAATCATTGCCTTTTCCCGAGTAGGTCAGTAGGTCACTGTAATATATAAATTGAAGACAAGTTTGTATCCTAAATATATTGCAATACTCAAAGCGATAACGATTGAGTGAATAGTTTAAGATTCGAAACAATGCGTGACTTATTTATATTGAGAAATCTTTTTGTAACTCAGAATCAATATAAGCAAACATGAAAATGGTTGTTATTATTTATTTTGTATTATATACCTACATGACATTCCTAGGAATGTATTTGACCAGGAAATTGTATCGTATAGATGATTTACGGCGAAGGACTTTACATGCTCACAATGCGTACAATACACATTGTGATTAATTATTCAAACAAACCATATTTGCGGCTCTTCAAACCGGAAAACCCGGAACATCATAAGAGAAAACACAAATATTTACAAATATTCCACGCAATTTTGACCTTTCGGAAGTTCATGACTGTCATGTAAATAGGATTTTGGAGAAGATAAATTTGGGGTCGGTTATGTTCTAACATTTTGAGTTTAATTTGAAATATGTTGTTTTAAATAAATAGGCTGATGAAAATATGTAGCCTTGGTCTTCATCAAGGAAATTTGGGTCATCATGAACTCAACGTAAACGTAACGTCAACGTAACGTCTTTAACGTACATATTTCAATTAAATAAGTAATTTCTGTTGTTATGGAACGGCAATAGTGCTAATTACTAACCATGAATATAGAAATATTTTCTATCCCTAAGCAGTGAGCATACGACACATAATTATTCGAACTGAAGAGCCAGCAATGCAGTAATTGTCCATTCAAACGTAAAATTAATGGTAATCAACACTGAATTCCGACCAATTGACGTGATTTGCCCTATATAAACTTTCAACGGACGACAAGATTTGACAAAGGTTCGAGCCAGCTTATTTGACGTTGTTTCTTTTACATTTTTGACATATTTGCTTTTCCAAGAGTTTAGAATTCGTGCATTAGTTTGATGACAGCTTGCCGACATTCGTGTTAGTGAAACTTCCATGCCAAAATTTGATATTTTTACACCAGGGAATATTGAGTAGACCATGGGTGGAACGACGTTGTACAATTTGATCATTCCCACACCGAAAATCACTTGAGCTACCCAAAGCGTGAAACTGCCCAGAGTCATGGCTAATGGAGCAAAACTATAGTTGAATCCGTTGTTCAAAACTTGCATTGTACGGTAAAGCTTGAAGTTTTTGAAATTATTGCCTTTACAAGTTGATCTACAATATTCAATTAGTTTTATCAAATAACTGTAGAAAACCATGAAATTGATATCGAGTACTTACTCCATATTCAACAATATCATCGAATTAGCTTTCAGATACGAAATTACGCTGATCGCTAGAAATATCGACACTTTCCAGATACATAGACCCATGAATAGTTCAAAACTTGCGAAACAAATTAAAAGTATTCGGCATTTCAGAAGTTCTGGCGTAAGTAAAGATGTTAAATATGCTGGACATGTTGGGAAAAATAAAACGGTAAAAAAATTTGCCCAAACAATAAACCAGGGTGAAAATGGTAGAATTTGTATATTGAGCTGCACTGTGTCAGTTTTGGGTTTTATGGGTTTACCGTTGTTGCTCAGTGTTATCGGCACAAATTCTAAAATAAATAAATTTTCTGAAATACAATTTTTAATACAAGTTGGAATCTTGTGTGCGTTGATACTGGCAAGTATTTACCTTCCATTTTGCTGAGATAGGTCAGAAACTGATTTAAGAAATGAACTATTTCACGCCGTCGATGCCAAACACAGAAATGTCCAACAGACAATACCGCAAATCCAACGCACCAGCACAAATGCAGAGCAAAGTGGGTTTTATTGATTTCATTAAAATCTTTTCCTCTAAAGAGCTGGTACAAACGTCCGTAAATATATGTAGTGTACAGATAGCTGATGGTAGTATTTAGTTTCCAAAGCCATCGCTTCCAAGTTTTAGTAAATTCCTGCAGAAGTCCAGTAATTGGATTAATTTCGTAAGGAACAACTTTTAGGAATGACGCCATTCTTAATTGAAGCTTAATAGAATAAATGGTTCGAGGTGTTAGAATCATGTTTTTTGTTCGTAAAAGTAATAAATATTTTGAAAAAAGTGAATCCGCTCACTCTTTGTATTTGTAAGAACGAGGTGCCTTGAGCTTCAACTTGAGTATTATGCCGTGTTCAAGTGTATTCTACAAATAGCACCTTGTGAAATCCAAAAATTGTCTTTTCTTATTGACTGCCACGCCTACACGATTGAAATCCATTTTTCGAGGATAAGATACAATTATGAGATAAGAAACAAATACATATTACATGTATTCCTGGAATGGAACGAATTTCATTTACTTTAGCCCAATGTTGTGCACTTAAATACCTAATTGGACATTACGATATTTCTCGGTAGGTACTCCTGGCCGGGCACTTACAATTCAATAGCATTATTTTCATATTTGAATGAGAACCACCCACACCATGCCGCCCAAATTAAGTATTTCATCAACGCGTAATTTACCTGAACAAAAAAGCTATTGCAAAGCCCAAAAACTAGTACTTAAAAAACTAATCTTCATTTAACATTAATCAAATAAAATTGAACAAGGTGTGAAATGACATATTTGAGCCATGATAAACCTATTTTTCAACAGTTTTTCATATCAGATTACGATTGGGACCAGAAGGAATGATGAAATATGGTATTGGTGCACGTGGATTTGTGAGGTGGTACAAAATTGTCAAAGTTTTTATTCTTAAATATTTAGTTGCTCCGTTGGAGTACTTAATTTTGAGTACATTTATTACACAAATATTACTGACTTATGGAAATAGAGAGCACGTAAAAATTGTTTTAGTTTGAGAACCCGTCAGGAATATTCAGGAATATCATACCAGTTACCAGTAGTTCAAAAGTAGAAAGCTAACAGTGTGCTTTGAGAAGTACTTGCCTTGAAAGCCATTGTTTTGAAAACCTTTGCGAGATTAATCAGATCATTTCCTGCCCTGATTATCATAAAGCAGCTTTTTAGCAGTATTTTGACAAGAATACATTTAAAGTAACAGGATTTCCAATGTCAAACCCGTTATAGATGACTTAGATTAGAGAGCCTTAATAGTGATTAAATAAGCTATATGTGCAGATGAAGAACAATTGACAAAAATTGAGCAACGAAATAATTGAAACACCAAACACCACATTAAAATACTGCAATGAACAGGAACAAAAAACCCACAAAATAGTTAGTCCCAATTTTCGCTGCCCCAGCCACAACATCCCCAGGTGACACCAACGGTAAATCAATAATGTGAATAATCCCATTTGTAGTCCTGATATCTGGTCGGACCACGTAAGCCTCCTTGTTGTACCAGAACAGCACATGTTTGTAATCTCCGTATACACGTCCAGAACCAGTTTGTGGACGACGGTAGCCGCCAGAACCGCTGGAGACATAGGTCACCTCACCGTACTTCTCACGCGCAGATTCCCAGTCCTATGGACAAATATTTTATATTAATATGAATTTAATTAGCCTGGCAATCAACCAATCAGGTATAAACCGTACAAAATTCTGCACGAGATTCTGCTCTCTTACCGGATCATCGACACTGGCCACCCGAACACCGTCACTTATGGTAGCAACGGGCCATCGGACCCCAAATTCCTTTCCATAAATGGACGAATAATTCTTGAGTTCATCCATGGTTAATTCTTGACCAATAATAATATGTCGATTTAGAATGGAGCTCGAACTGTGTCCGCCTTGGAACAACTTGGAGTATTCGAAGGGATGTTGAGTTCGAAACTTGTCCCACGCTGTATTGCTCGGAGCAAAAAAGGTGAATCTGAAAAATGGAATTACAACTCGTGTAAATAAAAGCCAGCCAATATTTTCTGTATTAAATTAAATTATAGATTCTAATTCAAAATTTAACATCCGAACCGTTTGCTTTCATCCTTGAATTGCTCGTAGAACCCGTTTTCACTTGATAGGCGGAAGGTCGATCTATTGAATTCAGAACATTATTGATTCATTTTTTTAAAAGGGATCAAATACACAGATACTATACGAATATATTGATGACGATAAAATTAAAAATTAAAAACTCACTCAAGCATATGAATCGTTTCCAATTTCTCGTATATAGTTCTATCCTCAACGCCCAGAATTGAATTTATAACATGGATAACACCTTAATTTTTAAATAGTGTTCAAATTGTATTATACATTGAATGGTACTAAAATATATGCACAAACTGGCACAAACTGACAAAATTACCATTAGTGGCACCAATATCCCCTTGAGTTATCCTGGCGCTGGTTCCACCACCTTCCACATAAACTACTGGTTGGTTTTGATTCTGGGTCACGGTAAAGTACAATTTCCAGTCCTGTCGTGCAGTGTAGACTTCCAACGGTGCGTTCTGGCGTATTCATAGAACGAATTAAATATATTTCGGATCAGCTCTGCTTAGTCAATATAGATTGTGCTATTCCTACCGTGGTCCGGCTCCCATTTACAATATCATCTATGGTCACCTCCTGTTCAACGATATGAAGCTTCAGAATTTCTGCCAAAGCAGTTTTATTTGTTACCGTCTTGATGAAGTTACGGGATTTCTCAATTGCCTGAAATGATGGAAATAAAATTAATCATAATAAACGTGTCCTTGAGTAGTGGCAAAAGTGTACATAAAATAATGCTATGCCCAATTCCTGTAGGCCATATCAACATGTACAGAATTAGAATATTCCTTAAAATGTTTAATACTTCATTGCTTGGAACGAAGAGCGTCAATTTTCTATTGTCCCGTCGTTGAAGTAGTTCGTAGACGCCAGTGTGACGTGCATGGTCATTAACAATCCTGAAGAATTCCATCATTTGACCGTTATCAGGATGACCTTGTGTCTGTAGATTAATGAGTCGCAATGTAAATTTTAAAGTACCTAGCTGATTTTACTATTGCAAAAAATTAACATTACCTCCAGCACTTCGTATATTGTGGTGTCAATTAGGACAAGCGGGCGCCTAAAATAAGAATAGACCATTTTTTAAAGTTTTTGTTCAAACCTAAGAAATCATGTATATTTTTGAAAAAATTAGATCTATAAGTAACTACCTACCGAATTAAATGCACCACACCATTCCGTACAGGAATATTTCCACGAACAATTTCAGCTTGAACTTTACCTCGCCGGTAGCGCGAACCTGTTACTCGTACCTCGAGGTCAACCCGATTATCACTGATAACATTCCCTGAAAATGATAAGGAATAGGTCATGTAATATTTGAATACCTATACAAATCAATTAGTATTTCGCTCATACATGTTTCTACATCAGCCCGGTTTAGCTTTTCAAAGGAAATGTAAATCGGGAAATTTTGATGAGATAGTGCAGGGTCAATAGCATCAAAGGTCAAGGTTTGAATGGAAGTATCCAGCGGAGCAGAACGAAGGAAGAATATTTGACCAGGAATAATATGCCCGTCAATCACCTTGTTGTCCACATTTCGGATATTGGTTTTCTGCATTAAAAAAACATGAATACCATAACCATGAATAACAGTTTTTGCAATATTTTATTTCATTTATATTAATTTATCTTGATTAAGCTGCGGCTATGTCAAATAAACACAATTAATATTATTATTATTTATATAATTATTTATAATTTATAATTATTTATAATAATTTATCTAACTTTACATTGAGTCATACCTGGAATCCTTCATTAATTGGAATGAAGAATGTATGCTTTCCGACGTTGTGATAAGAGCTGCCGCGGTCCAGAAGCGCGATTCTCGTAACAAATTCCCTATAGGAAACCTAAAATTGACTTAACTATCCTCATAACTCAAAATCTATAACTTGTGTCAATATTAGAGCCTTACGAAATCCGCATGCCACCGGTTATATTATATAAGTTCGCATTCTCAAGGAATTTCTTGGCATCAGGATTATTCAAATCCGACCCACCAACAGCGGAATTCGGGATCGTAGGCTCCAGTACTCGATCAATGGCATGAATATAATGCACAGTCCCGATTGTGACCAGGAGATCCCTTTTCACAATCTGGGCGTCATTGAGATAAATTTGACCGTCCGCATTTGTGATCCATACCGGTGGGTTACGCGGAAGGTCCGTGGAAATGAATTGATCCATTTCTCTTGTTGGCGTCGGAATATTAGCTATAGGAATAGACGTGGCATTTTATTAATTTGTAATTAATTACAATTTTTTTGACGTTGCAAAATTGACGTAATAACTAACCAAAATGATAAAAGAGCGTATTCTGATCCATCTTTCCATCATGGTAGTGGAAATACTCCGCTAAGGCTCGGTTTGTTGGTACGAGAAGGGTGCCGGCCTTCCAATGAAGCGTGTTGTTGAAATTGGGATTAAACCGAATCAGGTCGAAAAACTGTCCGAATCGGAATAAACAATTTTTAAATAATTCGTTTATTACATTTTAATTAAATTTGCCAAACTAACCTGATCCAATTCGGGATTCTGCTGTAGAAATTCTTCCAATGGCGGAGCGGAGGGGTTATTCGGGTCAAAGGTCCAAATTACAGGAAATAAGGCGAATATTACTATAATTTGTTGCAACATTTTTAATTTTGCAGCTATTAGGGCACGGAGCTTAGGAACATGTAAGGTTCCTATTTACTGTTCTATTCTTTATATGACGAGTAATGCACAAAGTACTTCGTCAAAAACAACGTGAGCTGTAAATAATCCACTGCTGTCAATAACCAGAGCAGGGATTGATTGTAGCCTGTCGTGTCGTGTCACCAAATCTTTTGTATATATTATCCAACGCTCGATGACCTGTCAGTGAATTTTACCGGCTAGGCTGACTCATACTAATACTACAAGTACGTGTGTATTTAACAGTAGTAAAATTAAATTGAAGAAAAAATGCGTAAAGCCTTCAAAGACGTATACTCTATTCTACTGCGTGCTGTTCGTAAGAAGCTGATTCTGCAAAACTTATAACGCTTATCACCGAGCTAAGCTCATCGACTGGAATTTTGACTTATATGCGTTGAGTCACTCCGAGTTCAAAATTCATCCTATTAGCCTTGGACATACGCTGTATGTACACCTTTGTATACCTGATGCTGAAGCTTTTAGACCGCAAGGGTCTTAGGAAATGAATCCATATCTTCTGTTCGTCTGCAACATTAAATGCCCAAACGTTAAATATCGCAATAAAAGTGTTTCGCGTTAATAAAATCGTATCGTAAACGTACGAAGCACATATTTTCTCTAAATCAGTCCAAATATAAAAAACTGCTTTATAGCAGATTGGATATATATGGGTTGAATGATTTTAGCATGAAGATTTAGGCCTTTTATATAAGTGTTCTTTATCACGTAATGATTTCGCTAAGAGTTATTACTTTTGCGCAGCTGAAACTGCAGATAGATAGACAGATGAAATGCTTTCGTGGTGATATGTTATTAGAAACGCAGCCAGTAATATTCAGGCATGCAAAATTCATATGTAAAGCTAATTTAATAGGGAAGAAACTGCGCGATAAAAACATATTTTTTCCCAATAATGTAGGTACCTCCGATTTCTATTCCAGAATGACATAAAAATTATTTCACTGTATTCAACATTCAACCCGAAGTCAAGTGCTTCAGCAATATTGTTTCATGCTTCAAATCTTTTGATCCAAAGCTGCAGCAAGGCAGGTTTTTTACCTGTAGCTTAGCTATATACAATTGAAGCAGATGATAAACCCGAAACGAGTACCTATTTAGTTAGGGGAAGAGCCAGGCCTGTGTATATTCATAAAAGGGTTGATTGTTGTGCCTCTGCCTAGTTACATAAAAAGGCAGACCATTTGGTTACAGGTAGATGGACTTTTCATCCCCCTACTCCAGAGCTTTTTTCTCGGACGATTTTTATGCTTTTGTTCAGAGCAAAATAACATTGTGCGCTATTCAGTTCAACGCTCAACTGAACTGAACTGGCATTGTACTTTACATTGCAATGTCACTGCACGCTAATGCATTTGCGTGTGAATTATTTATGTACATGCATGCATGCATATGTATATACAGAAAAAACATGTGAACAAAATAGCTCTGGAGCTATCATGAGTTCATTCAGCACCTACTCGATGTTTGGACTTTCGCGGAGCCCCAGTAGGCGCTGGTTCATTAAATCTTTAAGTACAATAGTACAAATACTAACGCTATACAGAAGCAGACGAGTCCGATGATCCGAACTTTTCGTTATGATGCCAATGATACCTAGGTATTTCGCAATATGTATAACAATAATAATTGTTATACCTTTGGTAAGTAAATTATTTACTTACCAAAACAAAAAACGATATATTATTTTGTGGCCAATTTTGGCTTCTGCTCTATACGATTTAGGTTTAGGTTATGGGTTCCTTCATTCTTGGTCTTCTGGTTTGTGGTTTGGTTTCACCAGCATAGCGTCAACCAATACTCAGGTAAAAAGTAAAATTCGGTGTCTTTTGAATTTGAATACGACGAGCAGCTAATAAATTGGTGTCCTGTTTCCTTCAATAAACTAAATTCTAAATCGTCTACAAGAAACTTTATAAATTAAAATAAAAACGATTCATAAAGGTACGTAATATGCAGCGACTACATATATTGGAGATGAGCTTATGGTTACTGGGCGTGGTGGGTTATACAACGTATTCACATTCGTCAGTACCATACGCTGACATGTAAATTAATCATAGTATTTTCGAGCTATAACCCAATTGTGATTTGATTGGTCAATTCTTCATGTTCCCCAATTTCTCACCGAAATCACATTCTTAAGTAGCCAGTTACTTCCATTTTATCTTGCAGGTTTGGTAGGATCGTGCTAGCGCTGTGGTATCATTATCCAGCATATTAGCACACGATTCCACGATAAGTCATAGCGCACATTACATACATAGCTGCGACAGTACACAGCTGCGAAAGTACATAGCAGGGTATTCTACATAGCGGCGATATTACCTAGCGGCGTTCATACATGCCTAGGCTACAATTGAAAGACATCATTAACGTTATTTCGGCTACTTGAATAAATAATTGCGCAAATATTTAAGCGTTTTTGATTTATTGATTTATTTTATTTAACCAATCAAGATCATACATAAAACATATTTATTCAAACTGTAAAGCCAACAATGAAGTAATTGTGAACTGAAAAACAATATTCATGTACATAACAACAGAAGTCCTACTAACAGACGTGATTGTTCCAATATGAATCCTTATCGGTGGACAAGATTGAATAAATGCTCTTGAGATCTTATCAGCATGTGAAACGTCGACGCAGCGTTGTGTCCACGAAGTTAGAATAGACATGTTTTTCACATAACAATCCCCGGCCATTTTCAAAATAGAGAATTCCACACCAAAAGTTATGAATTTTACAACAGGAAATATTGGGAATACAGATGCTGGGAGAATGTGATATAATTTGATACAAGCGACTCCGTAGAGAACTTCGGTCAGAATAAATGTAAATGATCCACCGGTCATAACCAACGGAGCAAAGCTGGAATTGAATCGGTTATTTAAAACCTGAATTCTGCGATAAAGTACAAAATCATTCCAATCCGTAGATGATGCCAGCGTTACAGCTCTCTTGTTGTCCATTTGTATCCTTTCAAGGACGATAGCATTTGTTCGAAGGTAAGCAATAAGGTGACATGCCAAAAAAGCGGCATTTTTCCAAATGCACATTGCCATGAAATACTCGAGCAAGGAATGGGGTATTAAAACTGGCCACCAGTTTTGAATTGTAGGGTCAAATAAGGAAATTATAAAGGACGGACATGATGGGAAAAAGAATGACATAAAGAAATTGCCCCAAACTGAGAATAATGGGCAGAATGGAAGGACTTGAATCAAATATTCTGAAAGTCCAGTTTTCTTCTGTATAGTTTCTTGATTGTCCCAGTTCATTTCAACTGAAATAAATTATAGGAATTTCATATTTAAATATATGCAAGACAAGTAGCAATTAGTTATATAAAAGCTATTTATTTTTAAATACATTAATTATTGTAGGTACCTATATATTAGACTACCTTCAAATTAGGTACTAAAACGTAAAAAGCAAAGTAGCGTGTACCTATATAAGATCTAACGTTCTCTGCATGTTTATTATTTTTAGAAAATAAATTACGCATATGGTGCCGTAAGTTGTGAATATTTAATTTATGTATGGCCTCTGGCCTCCTTATATTTTGAATTCCTATCGTGGAAGTCGCTAATTCAAGAAATGCGAAGGCCGTTGGCATTTTAGACCAGAAGATCTACTGGGATGCCCCTGTCCGTCCGTCTGTCTGTCCGTCGCAGAAAATTATGTAAATAGGTTAAAATTGGCAGCAATGTAAACACGTTAAAACAGACTTTATCAAACACAGTAGCGCTTCAAGCAAGAATATCACATATCACAAACCTCTCTAAACAACTACAGCATATGTTGTTACTTAAACGGGGTA
>JAQFYT010002234.1:0-13461 GCA_034694925.1 Ceratophysella denticulata | reverse complement strand
GCTTGCATACGAGAAATACGGGTGGCGTACCATAGCGGCCTAGATTCACACTGTTTACCCTGCTATGTAAATCTTAACCCTTCTGCAACCATGGTGTACTATACTATTTATGGCTATTTATGTATGGCGTATATATGGAATATTTAACTCCTTTTCCAGGTTGGCACAACCTTCAGGTTGAAACGAAGGAAGAAGTATTTGGTCAGCACATTGCCTTAGAAGGAACTCTACGTGCCCTTTATGCTCATATCACTGACCCGAATCCGAAGAAAGCCTTGGTTCTCTGTTTCCACGGTTGGCTTGGGTCTGGAAAAACTTTCTTGTCACATCTCATCGCTAAAAACTTGTTCGAAGGCGGTATGAAGAGTCCGCATGTCAAATCTTTTATTGGCCCACGACACTTCTTGCTTGATCCGACGAAACTTTATGAAAATCAGGTTAGTTGTTTGTAGTATGTACTTGCTTTAAAATAATATTTTGAATCAGCATTATCAAGATTATCAAGATTAATTTTAATAGTGAATTTTAATATTTTAGGAAAATTTAGTAAAAACAATTGAAGCGACCGTGAAGGGTTGCGAACGAAGTCTATTCATCTTTGACGAAGTTGACAAAATGCCCTCAGCCATTTTCAACGTTTTAGTCCCGTTCATTGGTCCACAAGGCCCTATTGACGGAGTGGACTACGGAAAAGCGACCTTCATCTTTCTCAGTAATACGGGCGGTGACAAGATCAACAATCTGACCTTGTCATTTTTGAATAGTGGAAAACTTCGGTCTGAATTGAATCTTTATGATTTCCGTCAAACTGTCGCGGCCGGAGCTTTCAACGAAGAAGGTAAGTTAACGGTGAATCTGTTCAAAACAATTTTCCTATTTCTGCTTAAAGCTTTGAATTTTAATTTAACTTCAACAACCAACGCTTACTTAAAAATAGTTGGCGACTCATATTTCAAGCCACCAGAAGCCGTATTGGAGTATTTGAACTCCGTTTCTGAATTTCTGACTGATCTCCAGTCAACTCAGAGTATTGAGTACATAAAAGCCGCAGTGGCGGACTCTCCGATGTGGGAGACTTTGAAAAATTCCTTATCGAGATTTGGTTTAACGGATAAATCAGATGAAGGTCCGAATTTATGGCACATTCTTAATACCGTGGCCTCCCTTACGAAGGATCCACGCTTTGTACAGATATTTTTCAATAATTAGCTCTGTCGACCGTAAAAGTAGCAACATTATAAAACAAAATGCTTACACGCGTTGCCCAATCTGGTATCTGGCGACCACCACCGGGTGGACCCTTCGTTAAAGGCCTCAAAGCTTTATACTCATTGTAATACAATATTTTTTATGTTAATTTATGCAATTTCAGGTGGACTATTTCAAAGCGAGATGATTACACGGAAATTAGTGGATCACTACATTCCATTTCTGCCCCTGGAAAAGCAGCATGTGATTCAATGTGCCAAACGAGAGCTAAAGAGACGAAATGTGTTGTACATTGACCCATCGTGAGTAAATAAATCCTATTTTACACGATAATTTATGTATCGCGTATTCAAATTAATGCTACTGTACATTTACCTATGTATTTTTTTATATTTTTTACAGGAAAATTGCTAATCGCATCACATATTTCCCTCCGCACAACAAAGTGTTTGCTGAAGATGGTTGCAAGAATGTCATGTCTCATGTGGCTTACTTTGTTCATGACTCCGATAATGTGTTCGAGGAGGACTTTTAAATTACGCAAGTATTTTTAGTGATGCTCAGGGTTGGCGACAAGCTCTGTATCTGTTATTTTGAAATTCGATGGCATTTGTGTTTTAGGAGTACGAACTGTTCTTATTTCAATTATTTGGCATTCACACAATATTTTATATTGACTTTTTACATTGTCGTGTTCACGTGTAAGTAAGCATAAGTATATTAATAATGAACTGCTCAGAATATGTTAATTTAATGAATTAGTAAATGCAAAGTCGGCTGTATTAAAAGTTCTCGTTTGCACTTTGCGCAGTCACACGGTAAAGCTTTATTTGCAATTTTCTGAACTGAAATACGGATATTATATCTGAATAATTGTAGTTTTTTGTGTATTCGAGCATTGAATTAGGCATAGCATTGCTTTCGAACTGAAGCAACTGTTCCATGAGGTACAGGAAAGGTCAATTGCGCCGTGTCAGTCACGAAATTTGGTGTAAAATCATCCGAAGGTGGAGGAAAGATGCAAACCTTATTCCCTTCGTAATTTGGTTTGTCGTAGAGCGTCCATGCAGTTTTTCCGGTCACAATGAGAGAAGCATGTCTTCCATATAAATTCAAATTTTCCAAATCTGTAAACGTATATTCTTCGAGACCTTGAAAGTAGGTGAACTCATAGAATGTAATTGAATCCCGAGTGTAGTCGGTTGGTGCTCCTACGAATTTTGCTGATGACACAGCTCCGCTAATACCATTGAAATTGGAACAACCGTATGTTGGTTTGAAGAAGTATTCCATTCCAGCATTGCCATTCGCGTTGAAGTTTGGACTGTCATAGAACAGCCATCTAAAATTGAAAATAACAGCTCCATTTATTTTGTGGTGTCGTAATCTTTCGTAATTTGCGCCGTAATTTCGCAGATTTAACTGATAAATGATCTGCTGCACAGCCTTCGCATCGCACGCCTTCTCGTTTGTATCGCGCATACGGGTAAATCTGTGGTGCATAATTTTTCATGCACATGAGTTGACTGACTGTGCACAGGTTTTGCACAGGTTTTACACGGTGAGTTCTGAGCGTTTCTGTGAAGAGCTTTCACACGCAAACTTTGTTGATACCATACAAAATGAGCTAGTGCAGGCTCAATACTGTGGGCTGCTCAGACGTATGTACACATTTTGCACGCGCTTGGCAAAATATACGCGCGTCTGTGATTTCGCGAATGAGCATTGGGTTTGCTACATATTTAAGCGAACACACGCGAATTTGAAATCTTACGTTCCGATAAGGCAGACCGAATAGGCCTTATTGTCGAAAGCCGGTAAAGTTGCATAGTAAGTGGTGGTGTCGAGCTGCGTGTATGCACCGTTTGCGTCATTATATTCGTAGAGCGTGGCTTCTGGTCGATATGGATCTTGTTGAGCGCTTCCAGAGAACAAGAAGGTAGCAAAAATTAAGCTGTAAATGGATAAAACCGTAATCGTATCCATATTGACGGGTATGTAGCGAATAACTTTGTAAAAAGTTGATTAATGGTGTAACTGGTAAACTGGAAACAGGTTGTCTGTATTTTAATATATTCAAACCCGAATACAAATGCTGTTCTGTTATATGACACCAAATGGGTTCCGAATGATTTATATACCCTGATCCGAACCGGATTGTTTCAATAGTACTCAGAAATAACGCGTTTTTTTTCGTTCAATATTTGACTTGTCTGTTATGATATCAAACGTGTATAATACCTAATGCATTAATCATAGGTTAACTCACACGCTGTTATTATGAACGCCACACGAGCTGATCCTTTGACAAGTATTTGAATTCCTAAAAGTTTTATATGTATCCAGCTGTGTGAAGTAAATATGGTTTCCAATTTTATGCTAAATAAAATATTCCGTTGAATTTCATGGTTAAATGTTAAATATACGCAGCTCTGCAAAGTGTGCAGTATTAAATACGAATATGTTCCAAGAAAAATCTGGGGAAAACTTCGTGTAATATCTGTATTTTGTATCTGGAAATCTGAATTTCAATTTCACAGCATTCACGTGGAATTGTTATTGTATGCATAGAATAATTTTCATTTTAATTTCGTCGATTCATAACGTATGTAAACAGATAATTTTGTTGTTTCGGATTGTTATTTTATTCATATTGACAGAGAAATGGCAGCTGGTTGCTGATTCTTCATATCAAATACATCACTTTTCCTCGCGTTGCTGTCTTTCACCTCGTCAACGTCAACAATAATGTCCAAATGTTTAACATCTGGTGCCACTGCTAATTTCACATTGGTTCTGAATTTTTTAATAATCATTCATAATGCTACCGATACAACTGAATCTCAAACACAGAAGATTATATCAGGATCAGAGTCATTTTTCATCAATCTGTATTTTCTTAATCCGTAGTAGTTTTTTACGTCATTTTATCTTAGATAGGTACGGTAGAAACACAACGAACTTCGAAGATTTTTTTACTATATTTGGCAAAACTTCTTCTACTATACGATATTATACGATAAAGCCTAATTTGGATTTGGAATAGACAGTCTGATTTCCCGAGCCTTTTTTCTTTCCAACGACGTATTGCGCGTTGCGCGAGTATATACCGATGTACAAACTACGTAAAAAAACTAACATAAAATAATTGGTATTTCGTAACTCAGTTTGACGAAATAGTGTGACGGTTCGGATATAATTATGGTTCTGTTATAACCGAACCGGTTCGTATATATAGGTAATATTGAATTCGGTTTTCGCCAATTAAACACCAATAGCCAAGCTACTCAGAATTCGTCAATTATGGAATCTGGACCAACATTTAGCGCTTTTTTAAATGGTTCACTCGTTAACATCGCTAAACTGTTGCAGCATTATCAAATTACATATTAATTGGAAACGCTCCAAGACGGGTCAGAATCACTTCACATTTTCAGAATGAAAACATATTCTGAGCTTAAAACTAATTACACCATTAAAAAGAGCGCCGCTAAATTCCAGTTAAGATCCAATAATTATCAATTTAGAATTTGCTTGGTTAATTGTACTTAATTGGCGAAAACCGTATACAATATTATACACGAACCGGTTCGGTTATAACAGAACCAAGATTATATCCAAACCGCAACAAATTCACTATTTAACACAAATTTTCAAGTATTTGTATATGCAGCAGCAAGTTCGGTCGATATTTATTGGCACAAAAGTTCCCAATTGGGCTCGACATTCAGAGAACAGAGAATTATTGAAATTCAAATTCTAATTCTCTAGACTATGCACTAGTAAATTCTCTAAATAGCATTTACAGCAATGAATATCATATAGCTATGAATAATAATAGCACTATTTCTTGTTATACCAGCCCATGTTTAACGGTATAAGGTATAATATGCCACACTATTCGAATCCGATTGCACAAAGCGCTTCAAATATTCACTGGAATCATTTATATTGGAAAGACATTGAGAACTTCTTGAAACTCATTCAACACATTTGAGCCACATGCAGACATCTTAACATTAACATTTACGTAATTTAAATATGTTCATGGAAACTGGGTTAAATTCGTTTCTTTGAAACGCGACGAGACCGGTAAAGGTGGTAGCAGCGGAAGTATGTATCTGTATGTACTGTTTTGTATATCCTTTGATTTGAGAATTCAGTCTTCTTTATCTAGTACATCATAGGTTATAGATTCTAATTAACTAGCCTCCTTGTGCGATTGGTTACTTTTTTGAATCCAGGTATAATTTCTTAAACCATTTTAACGTTACATACGTTTTACATTACAACATTGAATCATTCATACGTCTCGTATTGGTAAATCTCACTGATTGTCAAAAAAGCGAAAATCCTGGATACATGATTAATGCCAGTATACTGATTAACAATTACAATTAGAACAAAGTAGATTTGCACAGAACAGACAATTTGAATTGCATAGATATATGTACGTATATTGCAATAGAAAATGTAATTCATGCAGTAAGCTAATAAGCTACCACGTATTAGCATTGCAGATAGTTCTTAGCTGTCATATTAGATACCATAGAATAATTAGAATCCAAATTCGGCCGAGTTTCAAGTTTTAAGTTTCAATAGGTTGAGCCATACCTACTTGAGGTAACTTATTCTGATAACATACGTGGAATTTTTTAAGACGGTGTGAGAGGGCATCTGGGCATTGGAAAAGCTGTATGTTCCGAGCCGGTGCCGCTGTAATCAAAATGAACGATTCCAGTTGGGGTGTTTCCGGTTCTTTCATATGGGATTTCTAAACAGGCGTCCAATCTAGAAAAGGTAAATATGTATTCGAATTATAATCATTTAAATTGAAATTACAATTAACAAACGTCCTGACTCTTGATGCTTACCCGCTAAAACTTTCCGCCAGTGAATTACGCTGATACCAATGAACGAGCTCGACCACAGACTTGAAATATCGTGACTCGGATAGGAAGAATAACTTTTCGTCGTCCGTGATTCGAATTTTCATATGCTTCACTTGCTCGTTCCATCTAAGTTCAATATTCATGTAATACTTTCGTAAGTTTGAATTGAACAAGCTATAATATAGATTTTTGATTGCTCCGTAGATTTTGGAAAAATTAGGCGCTTGGCTCGTCCTAGCCTTTCCATCGCGCAACGATTTTGCTGCTATGTGTAATAGAATATAAAATTCACATACTTGAGTGACAGAGCATAAGCTGCATCTGCTGTATTGAGACTTGCAACACTCTGAATTGACCCCCTGCCAATAGTCTGAAGCGTCCGGACACGGACTAGAAAAGTACCGTTGGGTTGTTCCGAAAGAACAGTATGGGCCAAATCTCGTTCCATTTCACCCGCAAACCATGAGAAACTTTCTAAATGACTCAGATTGACATAATGATGAGATGGGTATGAGGCTCTCATTCCGTTGGCCGTACAAGGTGAATTCAGGTTATTTAGCGGAAGTGGCGGTGATACCGGAGCCCCTGTATTCAGGACAATAGGTCGGCCATTTCCAATAGGTGAAGGGGACGGGTCACCACGAAAACTGGATGTTGGGCTCTGCAATGAAAAATTAAATCCATCAACTACGAGATTTGTACCATTTGAGAGCCATTACCAAACCACTTACCACGGTATTGGAATCTTGGAAGGATGGAATGGGCAGAAGCAGCAGAGGACGTGGTGGTAATTCTGGAGGTTGGGCCTGGACAGTTCCACACTTCCGGAGTAGTGTAATACACTCTCGATGTACTTGGGACTCACATCGTGCACATTTGTAGCCTTGGTAAAATATACCTTTCAATAGCTTCTTGCAGTGGACACAGCTAATTCCTCGATCTGCCGTGTGCATCATCATCTGATGATCCGTGAGTCGACTCTCGGTAGGCTGAATGTTATTTCTGGAACAAAAACACGTTTGACGTCCATTAGGATCAATAATTAACAATTAAGGTACATCTTCGGCGGCAATGATGCTATTAATATTGTAATGCCAATAGGACAAAACGAAGTGCATTGCAAACCACCCAGCCCGTCGTTATTCAGCCACCAAATTAGACTGAGATACCTCGTTTAATAGCTAAGAATCTGGCTGGATTGCAGAATTCAAATGATTAACCTGAACTAATCATAATGTAACTCACAATGCATCCTCAATAGCCTTAATCCATCGTCGTTTCTGTTCCTCAGTCGAAGCATACATTGTGTAAACATTCTTCTCTCGATGATGCACCAAATTCCAGCCAAAACTCCAGCGTGAGTCTCGTCCAGATTTTTTAATTGTCCCTGACGGCGTGTCTTCCACTCGATATTCTTGCAAGCATAGTGAGTGCTTGTAACTGTATTGCTCAATCTATTCAATGAAGTCAGTAAAAGTAGTCATTTTTCATTATATAAACATGTTATATCATCACCAGCAGTTTAAAAAATTCAAATATTTTCAAAGCCATCCAGGCTTCGATGCTGAACACAACATCACATTACAATTACACGAAAGAATACGGATCAGCTAACATATATACAGCTAGGCGCACATAGCCCATCTTAGCGCACAAGACGATTTGGACTAGGAAAGCTATTTATGTATTGACTATGCCGTTTCAGTGGATCACGAATCACGATTTAGAGCAACTTTGGTTAGAGCGACTGTGACATACGCCGGCTGTAAATACGTTAGATAAAGCAGAGGTACTTAATCATAACAGCATTCCATTTAGAACAATAGACACAATTAAACAAAACTAATGCTGTTTAAGCAATGACGCAGGAACACACAACACGTATGTAAAAAGTTTTTTTGACTGTTTTACCCGTAATATTTTGTCCATCATCTGAAGTGTTGAGAAAAAATAGAACATGCAAAATTGGAATTAGTTCAAATTAGGGAACAGCGGCGTGAATGTTGAATGTGAACAAATTAGCGTTTAGATAGCCAGAAAATAAATACTTAATTGTTTGCTTAATATAAGTTAGCGCTGAGAGTAAGTTGTACGTAGCCACATGTGTGATAACTAAGTCATTTGCATGTACAGTGTCAGATAAATGGATTATTTGTGCCTGATTGAAACCAGAACCTTAGATATCAGTATTTTAATTAAATCACCGAACTTACCCTCGTACATTTACACATTAGCATGACTTTGTCAAATACAAAAACGTAGCGAGATTTGAGTCGATTGTCATCATGACCCCGTATACGCAGCTCTCCATCTCTTTGAAGTCGACCATAGTCCTTCAACTCCATTCCATCTGGCATTTTCAAGTCATAAATACTACCCTGTTCACGATAAATATACTAATTAAATATTTGGAATTCGTTGCAAAATATTCCTGACTCATACGGATACGCATACCTCAATTTGTCGAATGATTGACAGGGTTTCACTATCCCTTTTTACTTCATTCGTAAATTCAGCGATATCAGACATAGCGGCATGAGCTTTTTCTACTGATTGCAGTTCATCATAACCATGTAACTCCTGTAATTGTAATAATGATATGATATGTTTAGCGTAAGTTTACATTTATCACTAGCTGTAAACATTCCATTCAAGATATTAAAGGGTGGCATTTTTCGATGCCATGAAAAATTAGAATATGCCCTAAAAAAGAAGACTTTTCGAATAGGAAATGGAATGCTGCAATAAGTAAAATTGGTCTATAATTCCAAACGTTAGGCTAGTTATTGGTCATTTGGGTATTTCAAAAATCTAACCTGTAGAACGGATCAATCTCGTCCGCTAACGTTTTAACCTAACATAACCTGACTAAACTCAAATTTACTGCCATTCAGACTTATTGCCCAACTCTTCTTTTTCATGGCAGATTCTATTTTCTCATGGCACGTTTATACATTTCCCGATCTTAAACTGACCACAGAAGTTTCATCTAAAAGTTTTTTAAGTAGAAGATGGTACTTGAGTACTCTCTGCATTGGGACAGAGAGCAAATCCCGTAATTTGAAACGACCACCGTTAGTTTCTTTTTCACATTTCTACAAAAAAAAAAACAAATGCTAATGACAAATTAATTCCAAACCAAATCAGCAGAAATGATTTGACTGATTCACTGATTTACCAGAATTTCTTGATTCAATCCATCATTCTTGGCACATAATTCCTCCGTAAGACTTTGAGCACGCGTAAGATTGGCACAGTAGTCTCCGTAGATCACAAACTTATCTTTCCAATGAGTAAAGACATCTCCTAATGTTTTTGTTTGTGAGAAACTCGAACTAGCAACTGAAGGAGTCGTTGCAGTTAGGACACGGGTCAGGTCACTCAGAAATACATTATGAATATCGTTTAATTCCTGTAAAAATTGTACATATGTTAATTCAAATAATACTTTGAAATACCTTGAAAACACAGAATAAATTTTCGAATCTGAACCTTAATTCCAAAGAATATAATTTTTCTATCCTCATCCTTCATGAAATTTGAGAGTTCGAGTGGCCGCATAAATTTTTTCTTGAGCATTTGAAGAGCTTCAATATAGTTTGTTTCCGTTTCCAAAAGTTCACCTTTGACGTAGTCACGTTTTTCACGTAATGTTACCGGTGGCTGAAGAAATAATAAATCAAACAAATATAAGGATCAAAATTTGCAAATAACGATGTGATTACATGCTCAACATGCAAAGCACGAGTGGTATATACACCAGAAAGCATGCTGAGATTAATAGGAACGCGTAATTAAAATCAGAAAACCCGTGCACATTCCACACAAATATAATTTTTCGTTAAAATAATAACCAATAAAATCAAGCAAGTAACGCTGTAACTCTTTTAGACACTCGAATAAAAGCTCAAATCTCAAATCTCAAAATCTCAAGCAAGCGTTAGCATTTGACAAAACAATAGTCTACTGTTCGTAATGTTAGAAAATATACTTTTTTGGGTCGATCAATGTAGCAGAGATCCTGGTAAATGTCCTCCTCGGCCTGAACCACGACTGAATAGTAATCTTCATGATAAATCTCTTCTTCGGCTTCAGGTATACTTCAGTGGTGGACATACAATTAGATACAATAACATGCAAAATAATCAAACTGACCCAAACAAAATCCATTATATAGCTCAATTAAGGGCAAAACCCTGACCATGAGCAATTATTTGTCATGCAAATTCAAAATTCAACGTCCAGTCAGACCATAGTTAAGTCTGACCGCGCAAATTGTTAGCCAAAAGCCATAATCAGGTCAAAACACATTCAAAGTCAAGTAAGTAATCACAGAATAAGGGCCAATTGCCAGGCAAATATTTGCGGTTTGTCATGCCCACCACAGATCAATTCAAGATCAGATCAAGACAAGTATAATAGGCAGAAAAGGTATGTAAGTACATAGAACAAGACACGAATCACCAAAGATTAAATAGAAAATGAACCTGTTTGATTCGAAAAGTAATGTAACAAAGTTCTTCGTAAATGGATTCCTCCGCATCTCGATGTAAAGGTGGTAGGAGAACACAGGGTGTTGTGGGCTCACTTAGGACGTTTTTTTTGGGTGAAATTGAAAAATTCAGAATACAGAGAATTACAAAGAGAAATTGAAAATTAAGAACATGAAATTGACAGAAGTACAAGGAAGAAACACGGTGACACTGAATCAATATTTAAGATAAGACCAAGACGAAAATGGTTAAGATACATCCTACATCCTGACGTGACAAAACAAACACGACTACATTTATCTGATTGGTATTGCACGTTACGTGGTTAGAAAAGTGAAAATATTACTGCTTGATTTTGACAATTCAAAATTCAGAAATAACATTGAAATTCTGTTCAGTGATTTACCTGCCCAACTCCTCAAGATTCAGATCCTCCTGTAGATTGGGTATTCCATCTCCGTTATCGTCGAGGGTCAGGGAACAGAATCCGCTAAGATCAGACCAAATTCAAAAAATATCAAATTATTGCGCTGCTGTACCATTTCAATCTTTCAACAAATTACAAATAAGTGCATATCGTACAACGAAACATGTTAAAAACATACACTTTAAGGTAAATATTAACTTTCTAAAAACGATAACACACAAGCAACTAAATAAGGCAAAAGCAGTGTTAGTACCGTTTAGTAAATTCACACCTTGACCTTGGCCTTAATCCACCGCCAGGGTATTCCAATGCTTCCGTACTTGAATTAAATATTAAATAATAGGTAATGCATGCAAATGAAATGGTGAAAGAGAAGGTAATCTACTTTCGACAGGCGAAGTTCAAGCTAACTAATACTTACTTAACATTGTTTAAAAACTTATCTATAAACTTACACAATCCCATTCCGTTTAGCTTTTGGACACGTTGAGAGTATGGACAGTGTTCGAAGAACCTGCCCAAAATCTGAGAGGTCAAATAGAACTGACGGTGGGAACAGATCCGAGTCCTTGAGGTCAAAATGTGTTTTACAGGCTGCCAGGAATGTGCGTATATTTCGGAGGCACAGGAACTACAAAAAAGAAAAATACATGTCAGACATGTTTCATAGTAAAATGGCTGCATTCGTTTCACAGTTGACTCATAATTTCTGACAATGAGATTCATACCTGAGCCATTTGAGGTCGTTGATTTATGTCCCTGATGTCCAGAGAGTTAGGTTGAATTAGGCTGAGAAGGCGACAGAGTTGAACTCCGTCACGGAGGGTGTAGGCCAGGTCACGAGCTGTGGCATTTGGCCAATTTGCTCGATGGTCCGCAGAGAGTAGACCAACTCGGGTCAAGAAAGCTGCACATTCTCGCCATCGCTCTTCGCCCATCCCTGAAGCTGTGGCCATTGTACTGTTTCGATTTTGAGGCTGGACACAGACAGCAACGGTTATCTCATGAACAGCATGTCAGAAGGAAGACGATCAAGGATATACCTCCGTTTATAAAGCCTCAGCACAGGTCACAGGCCACTAGATCCACATAATCATCATCTCATCAACTATGTATACTGGATTACGTAGGTCCAAGGTAAGCAGGTACTTATTAATTTTTCCGCCGCCCTGCAGTCAGCCAGCTATAAACGAGTTCGGAAGACTTGACAATGAAAACAACAGAAAATTCAAGCCTGAACATTAAGCTGAAATCTTTATCAGGCCGACGGTTGACGATATAGGTACTTCACAATTTGTTTTGAATAGATTTTTGTACAGTAAGATGATTTGTAGACTTGATTTCTGATTTCCAAATAGCTTACTTATATACGTATTCATGAATCACACTGTCACTGTGGAACTAAAGCTGCCGAAGTTGGAAGTATTATTTATGTATGCATGCATAGTGTAATTGAGCTGACAATTTGCAATCTTGACTACTGACACTAACGATATGAAAAAAAAATTCTGCCGATCTTCCAGTAGGGTCCAGTCCCAGTCACCAGTAAATTTCAATTTGTAATTTGAATCTGCTTTCATCTGTACGTCAATTCGTCTGAAACACAAGAATAATAAAGTGTAAAGAATTGCAAAATGCATTTGGCCTTGATTGCTAAGATAAAAGATAGTATATAATCTGATATTTATTTGACATTCTGACATCAAAGCGTTCCGTGAAACGTAAATGAGAATATTTTATTTGACTTGAAATTCAAATTGAAACGTTTATCCAAGGTTCCCCGTCGTTTCAAATCCAACGATGTTGATTGATCAAACCAAAATTGAAATAGAAATATTAGTAAAATAATGTTAATTACTTAATGAATAAATGGATCTAAATTACACTTACCTTAACTGAACAACGTGCAATGATACTACACGAGCAACGAGAATTGAGTAAATTCGATTATCCGAGTCCGAAACTCTGACGATTGCAAATTGGTCACGGCCACCTGGAAATGGAAATGACGAGACGGAAGATGCGGAGAGAACACAGATGACAGAGAACGGAAGGAAGACAAGGATGAGAGTTTGTTGAATTTGCAAAATGAAGGGAGGACAGACAGATCAATGTTTGAGTTTGAGTCCAAATAAATGACACTTTTCGAGACTCGACTCCTGAGTTTTTGAGTCCGTCCGATGACTGATCCCAGATATCCTCTGTCGTCCCAAAAACTCCACAGATAGCCTCATCTCAGTCTTCTTCTCATCCATACACTTTCAATTCAAATCCAGACAACGACAATGGACCTGTTACCGTCACACTTCTGAATGGGTGGCATTTTTCGATCCCATGAAAAAATAGAATATGCCATAAAAAATAAGACTTTTGCAATAGGAAATGGAATGCTGGAATAAGTAAAATTGGTCTATAATTCCAAAGGTTAGGTTAGTTGTTG
>JAQFYT010002233.1:0-13465 GCA_034694925.1 Ceratophysella denticulata | reverse complement strand
ACAAACTTTCAAAATAGCCTCATCGGGCTATATGGGCTAAAGACAAGCTTTAAGAATAGGCTAAATTGGTATTATGGGGGACAGACAAACTTTCAAAATAGCCCCATCGGGGTTGGGCTTATGGGCTTTTACCATGGGAGGGGGGACAGACAAAAACCGGTAGACCTAGAACCTAAATGTCCTCACTTCGTTCGGCCATAATGATGAAGTATAGAATATAAACAGGGGAAAGGTGGACAGCAGTGGTCATTCCTGATTCCAGTGGAACCATCTGGTTTAAAACAACGATTTAGGGCCTGCCAATTATTATTTCCTGAGTTGGTCGTTGGTTACCCATCAGTGTACCTATTAGAGACTTTCGGAATTTACAATTTACATAAGGGTAAGGGTTACATCAATTTTCTACAAGACCATTCACAAAATCTCGGAAAATAATATAATGAGATGGGTGAATCCAAGTCTTTGTGGATTGACATGACCGCAGCCGACAGGAGAATAATTGCTTGCTTCAATATGTAAACCTCACGTTTAACTTGAAGATTATGCCATGGAAGTTTCAAATTACCATTCCGGTGTCTTGTTTGTTTTTGTAATAATTGTGCAATACAGAATCCTTCCAGGATTTTGATCCATCCAGGGTTACTCAGAGTGCTAATGACCCTTATTTGGGTCACCAATACCTGACTGGCGGCAGGTAGCATCTTTATCTTTACTCAAAATACGAGAAGTACGATGCACTTAGAGTAATGCTCTCGTGTTCCTTGTTCCGCAACTTTGTTTCTACACCTACATATACACCTACCGCATGCTGTTGTGCAAATATTGCAAAACGCTTCTGGATTCCTTCACGCATATCCATATCCGTATCCGTAATGTTTTCTCAAAATACATTTAAAATCCCATTATTCTGGACAAATATGAGATGACATACTTCATGAAAATATTGCTCGTGCAATTGTAGTTACATATAAATCCATATTTCCAGTTCTCATACGAGTTCCTGGTTCATTTTCATTCCCCGTCGATGTCTCTGAACGAATATCTCCTTCCTTCTTTCCACCTTTGTTTCTGGTTTCAATTACACTGGAATTTAGGACACAACTGGTGTTAAATGTTCTTAATTGACAATGACACGTTGTAGTAATCGTACACGAGGCGAGGATTCATCTGTCTTTCTATATCTATACTTGGTTCACTCGACCTGGGCATTCAGGTATTTGCTATTATTGTAGTGTACCTCTCGTCGTTTCCGTAGAAATCAAGTTATTAGTTTAATTGCATAATTCATATTAGAGTTTGAGATTCGCAAGGAAAAGGAAATGCTAAGGATTCACTGCAGCAGAAAATATATTGTGTAACTTCTGCATTGTCTGTACTTCTACCTACTCGATTAGTGCGACACATTGCAGAATATGTACAAAGGTAAAAAGGCTGATGTGCATGTCAAATGTCATTTATGGGTGCTGTCGCTAATATTTTTTGAGCTTGAGTTGTGCTATGAGATGACGCGATGATTCTATATAAGTGACCCTGCTAATTGTTAATGCAGCAGGAAGAAGCCGTTGCACTCGTTATCCGTTTAAGTTATTGTGTCATAACAACCTATTAGCATTTCCACACCGTAGATACGCCTACATGCCCTGCACCTACTTAAACTAATTTGTAATTGGTTTAATGACCTGTATATTCAGCTCAGTTCAACTTTCCGACAAAGTTTAGTTGAATGATCACGTTTATACTCCTACTCCAAATATCTGAACGGAATTACTGAAGCATTCATACGACTAAGTTTTGACTCATTGTGATTTCGAAGTTCAACTTATTAGCAAAAAGTCCGATTCATCGTGCAGCATCGACTGTGTCGAAACTTTTTAATTTATTTTAACGAATGTATTGATTTTTTTAATCACTAATTGGAGGTGTACTGAGAAATATTTCTTATTGTACGAACAAGTGCGCGTACAACTACAATGCTTTACACTTTAATGATAACACGTAGCTGTAATTTGACGATGTAGGTATTATAGCGTGTTTTAGCTCTATCGGTAAGGAAATCAAATAAGACGGTTAGAACAAGGCTATGAATTATAGAACGCTAATAGTATATTGGTTTGCTTTGCTGGAACCTTACTGGTTTTGACAAGAGGAAATTGTGAATGTAGGACATTTACTGGAGACGCAACCGCCCATCTAACCAATGGTTAGGTATATATACTGTTGAACCTTGAGCTGTTGATGTGAATTGCATGATTGAGTAAATCAGTTCATTAACAATATAAAACCATGATATTTTCTGCATTCAAGTCGTTTGGGCGTGTCGCAATTTCAGCCATTATTAAATCCCAATGAAATTCCAGCACTCCAGAGAGGCATAGCGCTACGCGGTACCGTACTAACCGATATAGACATAGCCTAGAGTACCGATGAATCTCTGCATTTCACCTTGAAACTTGACTTTAATTAGCTTCTTAAAGTCTGTTGTTATATAGAGATAGCAACCTGTAATTAACGGCAGGAATTTATGCATAAGCCGCAATTACTGCAACACCGGCATATTCTAGGTAAGTATATAGTTTAAGTTCTTATAATGCTTCGTCAGGAGCATAGAGATAGAAATGGAAACTTGCTCAAGACTCAAATAATTTACATAAGTCGGACGTCGCTGCTCGCTCTTTAGTTGAGATCAATTAAATTCAGCAGAGGGATGCAAAAATTGCACTTTTGTAGTACGACAAAAATTAAAACTAGTTCGATAGAGATTTACGATGAAATATCAACACGAACCAGCACTACATAAACAACCGATACAGACGTATTATCATATTATAAGTCTGGGATAATTCATAAGCTGTCACTATTGATAAACATTTCTGCAACCTATGAACACATTATCATGCTCTTCAGCAACGCGTACTTGTCTGTAGGCAAATTCCGTGCGCACGTTCTCGGTCTTAATAATTAACCTTCCTTTTCCGTCGATTGCCTCTATGCTTCGCTACTTCCAACTTCCAATCCGAGACTCCCGTTTTCTGAGCTAAGCGTTTCTAAAGCACGTAACCAAGATATTATTGTGTTGTTTACGCAAGGCTGAACCGAATCTTCAATCACAGACAGGTGTAATCAAGACCATTCGGTTCCTGATAAGACTCCGCCCGCATGGCCAAACATTAGGGCAGAAATCAAGGACCTTGTCGAATTTGAGCTTGAGCCCGAACGTAGAGGGATGAGTGACCTTCTCAATCCACGAATTTGCGGGGGGCATGAGCCTCTATCTCAGTAGTGACCTTAGGTATATATTTGTATAATATTATCCTTCGTTTTCCTCTGCTTGTTGGCAGTTTCACGGGTAGGATACCCTCAAACTAATTAGTTCTGGGTGCTGCTGGTATGCTATGACTGACTATACCGGGATCGAGTCAACAATCAACGAGGCGTGGAAGCCAAAATTAATGTTCGCTACAGTTATTAGTAATTTTTTATTACGAAACCTTCCGTTCATTTGCTAAAGTATAGCGGCGTAGTATGTATTCTCGGAAAACAACCGTGATCTGAGTCAGGAACAACTGCTCGATGTTTAGGCTTTATTACTGTAAATAAGAGTTCTGGTTTTTTTCAGTTTCAGTAAAACCTTATCGAAGCTTATTTGAAAAACAGAGATTCTGAGATCAATAGAGGTTTTGCAGGCTGTAGTTCGACAACAGATCATACTAAAGGGCTTCTATTTGCACCTTTGTTATTGTTCCATATACATATGTGGAAACTATAGCCTATTGTGTGTACAAGTGGCAGAAAGTCGTAAACAGTGCATGCATACGGGATTCTGCAAAGTTTGCTTTTCCTTAGTGTCTTTAGTGAAAAAATCAGTATTTGATTTCAGCCATGACTCTGATTGTGAGTACGTGGCAATGACTTTGGTTTGGTAGCCAATTGAATTGGCCTAATCAACGCTTGACAGGCACCGGCTGAATACAATTACATACATTTGGAATTAGAATACAATCAGAGTTCAACTTCCCCTTCAGCACCACCTCTGCCTCAGAATATCCCAGATTGTGTGTAATTGTATTAAAAATTTAAGTTAATGACTCATTCCTCATTCTGTACTTACATGGAATATCGAATAAATAATTACACTGAAGCATGCAATGGACTCGCAACTCGATTGCTACTTTAGAGTAGGTAGATAAACACAAAACGACAGAGTTTTGGAACTTGGAACTCATACGTGAATTATGTATTGCTAACACGGAGCACAGGTGTTTAGTATTTATTCAGTCAGAGTGATGGCCCTTCACTGAATGTTCGTACATAGTAACAACTGAATCGATGACAATTCGTTACAATAGGCCAAACCTGTCGCCATCACTCATTCCGCTGCAATTACAATATTACAGAGGACAGAGGCATTCGCTGGGCGGAAAGTTCCTGCCGTTCCGTCAGTTTTGCAGTAGCAACTGTAAGGTATAGGGGCAAGGGGTTCGAAGAAATCAAAACAATTGTGTTGGAACGTATACTAACTAAAGCAAGCTTATGCCTGAGTTTTTGTATATCCAATCTACTCGGCGCAGTCTCGACTCCCTGAAAAGCTCCTAGGTCTAGGCACAACAGTGAAAGTTAGGAAGCTTAGTTCCTGCTTTCACTTCAGACCTACTAGCAGCATTTGTACGGACGTGAGTTCTTTCTTGCGTGGTCTGGTCTGGGAAGATAGCTGTGCACCTCAAGGAGCTATCGACGTGGGAAACCCTGCAGTAAACATTTGCGGAAGTGAACGTTGTGGTAGTGCAGAGAAAAAATTTCATTAAAATTATAACACGCATCAAAAAGTAAAACAGTCATAAAAAACCCTGAAAGTTTGAACACTTGTAAGAAAACTGCTTTGTGACTCCACTTTCTTGGCTGAGAAGAAAATATAAGTTATTAAAAACTTTTTTGAACGTACTCAGGAATTGACAATAGTCGAGCAGTTTCACTGAAGCTGTGAGCTCTGACCTCTTTTCTCGAAACTCCTGTGAAAACTATATACAATTTCAGTTGTATGCGAGGCTAAGGAAGATGCGAGATTGGAGTGAAATGTGGTTGTGAGACGAATGAATTAACATTTTCCCTTTTTCCTTTGCTGTTTCAACTGACTTTTCTGCAGTTTGGGGTGCTAAAGAGTGGAAGATTCATTTCAAGTCTCAAGCAGACGACAGCGTAATCGGAATATTATACAATCCCAGAAACGAAAACACGGAAAAGGAGGCTCTGACCTGTCACGGAAACAAATTACGAGGGAAGAAGATCTGGAAGAAAGAGCATACAGATTACAGATTCATGGGTGAGTAGTTGTAAATGCATTATTAATTCAGATTCGTTTTTAGACAATTTTGCCCGTTCGGGGTGACTCCAAACTTTTTACTATTTATTGTGTCAACGGAAAGCATTTAGCATTTATTTTATTACACCTAACACGCTATGGAGATTGAAACACAATAACTAGACTATTTCACTATTGATATTGCATGAATGAGAGCTCTCAGTTTTATCCTAAACGGGGACAAGCCGTTAATGTCCTCATTGAAATCAGACCGTTCGTATGTGGGTGAAAGTATGTTCCATGGGCTACTTTCAGATGCTCTAGCTTCGTACTAACTTCTCAATATCAATAGGGAAGCAGGCTAATTGATTCCTTTCATGTCTAGTAAATGAGCCTAATACTCTCCATTTATGGATATATTGATGAGTGTTGTTGGAATGGGTATAATGGAATTATTCACCGTTGTCAGAGATAATTGTTCGGCATTGATGAGTTCTGCGTACGGGTATTAGGCCTATACGGAACTATTGACACAATTTCCGTTAAAGCTGACATAAAAAGATGACAGGAGACGATACTATGCATTCCCACTCCTGTGTATGAAAGTGAATTTCCTCATTAGCTTTTTCTACGTAAATGCCTGAGTGCTGACTCCTGACTTCTACGCTTTCAGACTTCTGTGCGTAATTTATGCACGGAGTTGAACCGTCGTAATTCTCCAATTCTGCCGAACCAATTATTTATGTACGGCAAGTCAGGCCTTCTAGAAGTTACGAAGTATCACTATGTATCAACTCTAATGAGAGAACGGGTCTTGTATGCCAATAACTCGAGGGCTCCTAGTCCCTCTTAGCCGGGAAGTTGTTGGAACGAGCCTTGGATTTCGAATTGGACTCGAAGAATGCCCGAGAAAGACAGAAAATTATATAGTTTGGGATCCACTGATCGCATACGTTTTGCTAACCTAACCTCACGGTTCAGTTGTCCATTTGAAATTAAGCTAGGAAAACCGAATGCGATCAAGAGATTGCCGAAAATTTCAGTACCATGATTTGGCCCAGGAACCAATTTGCTCCTAATGCACGTTCTTAAGTTCTAATATGGACTCTTCTTGATGCCTCCTCTTCCATTTTCACTTCTTTCCACTCGGACGGTCCTTTTGTATTTCAGAGCTTTTACTGCACCATTTTCATGTCTAACGCCTGGCTCAGGAGTCGTTGGGATGGGATTGGGAGCCATTGGCTCCAAATGCAGCTGTCCGTTTCGAGCATTCTCCATTCCTGAACTTTAATCCAGCTGTTCGCATCCCACGACACACGACAGACTATACCCAGGGATAAAAAGCCATACCCTAGTAACTGTTCATCATTAGGATGTGAATGTGTTGGACCCATTTGTGATGTTCAACTTTGCAAATAAGCTGTGGTATTTGCTGGGAAAGGAGTTCAAGGCAAGAGTTCTTCAACTTTCATAAATTGATTATACTTGCTTCCACCAACCCTGGCAGGCCACAATATTTTTCATGGACTCAAAATATAAACTTTTCAAGGGTAAGGCCCTGAACTGTGTTCGTGTTGGAAAATAAATACATTTCTGCCTACCTGTGTCTGAATCTGATTGTTTGAAGCCACTTGAAAACATAAAAACGTATTCTGGAGCAGGTTTCTAGTATTTGATCAACGGATCATCCCACGCTCTTTCCAAAAGAAACTCAGAAAGTGACTTAAAAAGAAAAACGGCGTCTGTTTCGGATCAGAAACGGGGATTATTTTATGTATCAATATTTCCTCCCGAATCTGAGCTTAGGGTTTCCCAAGGGTAGAGAATCTCAGCGTCTGCCAGCATTTGCACTTTGATGAAAAATAAATCTTGCTACTTGGATTGGAAATGCTGCTTACTAAGAATCCCCATTTGGGAAAACGGAAAATCTAAACATCTCCTGTTTCAAAGTTATGTGAAATCAAATAAGTTCCTTTGCGGTTTTGTCGTTTTGAACTTTCTGAAGTGAAGCCTTCGAAGCAAATGCCAATCCAGATTCCCAAAACGAGCTAAATAAGCAAATTAGGACAGACCCATATTAAAGACTCCCCTGAGTCGAGTGGAATGCCAGAGCCCGCAGCGGGTTATTCGTATAGGGTTAATACCAAGAGCTTAATAGGTCGGAGGTACCCGCTGTGCTGGCTTGGCTTGCAAGCTTTGGTACATAGTAGTACCTATACATACAATGGTCGAGTTTGAGCTAGATAAGCGGCCCATTTTTCTTTGAATCCTTGAAAGCTTTCTCCTTTCCCCGAAATGACCTGTCTGTCTTGTGACTGATTTAAGAAGGAAACCAGGGCGGAAACCCCATAATTCCGTCTAGCCTATTCACTCCGCACAAACCCACATCAACCCTGTCTGTGTCCACAAATTACTCCGCAAAATCAACTGCTAAACTCCGTCTTCAGAACTTTGTCAAAACGGAGTGGTCATTTCCTCTCGATGAGTCAGTAAAATTAATGGCTTCCTGTACAAATAGAACAAAATGTTCACAAGAAATTACAAATAATACGAAAACGAAATCCTATGTGGTGACTAGATCAAAAAGATTCGTAATATTGATTTACCAAAGGTCAATTCTATGCTCCTTTAAGGTACATTTCCTCTGGGCGGATCGTTTGGCCACGAAGGGCTGGCGGAATCCGTTTAGCTCAAGTGCTCCGTGAAAAACGTACATGGCCTTATTCCAGTTGTCAAAGTTAAGGCGTTAAAACGCCCATAAAATGGAATGAGAAATGGAAATCGAGTTCGGGAAGGTGTCAATAATTGAAGAGTGGGTTCTCTCAGGGGTAAACTCTAACTTTCTCCAAGATTTCAAAGTTTGTAACCCCAAGGAAAGCAAATAAATATCTACCTCCATTTCCTTGTCAGAAATCAAATATCTCAATTTTAGGAAAATGAACTGAAGTATGACTCAATAAAATAAAGTATTGTATAACGTAGGTGCTGAAGAGCATTTGTTCAGATTCTCACGACTCGGCCTAAGCCTAAGATTCCGTAGACTTTTACTTTCACCACCCACACTTGCTTTCTATTTCTCTTCTATGTACTCAAGACAGTCACAATACTTTCTCCAGAGACCAAAATCTTTTTTCTTGATCTGCCCAGAGGAGTGTGACGGACAAGATAAAAGAATGGAAAGAGTACTATACCTATATGTCAAACGTCTTGCAGTTCTCACATGAGCTCTGGAGCTGAATATAGAAATGATGAAGACGAGATTTCAGATTTCTATTTTTACTACAATCTCAAAAATAAGGTAGAAGTTCGTGTGGGGAAATAATGAAGTCGAAATAAGTTTTGTAATAATGGCTCGGGTTCAAGTCCGGAAACTTTTATCTCATTAAGCCCGCTCATTTAATTATACTGACTTCATTATAGATACAGTGTACAATGTACTTAAGATTAGACGTAAAACTAGGGTTTCAATCTGAATTTTAAATTAAGTTTTATACTCGAAATATTGTAGATGTGCTTCATCATTTTGTTACCTTGTTTTCGATCTGTTTTGCACACCCGAATTGAGTATGTAAAAAATTTGGTGCTTTCTCTTTTCAATTGTCACCTTTGGAACGGAGACACCCTTGTATTTTCTAAACAAGGTAAAGTGTGTGAAGTTCTATTCCGTGTTCCACCCAAGTTCTTGCCGAGTGACAGCACAGAGTGAGCTAAGCGGAGGCGATACTTGCGGAGCTTCAGAGTCTTTTCTCTTGGGCGTAAAAGAAACACGGAGTACCTCATGGGATTACTTGAAAGCTCCATTCTGTTTTAGTGCTTTGGGGAGCTTAGAGCATTCGTCAAAGTAGTTTTCAGTTCAGGAGTGCGGAGAGCGTTATTTTCTCCACAATCGTGAGTTCTGAGCTGGATACTATTATTGACATGACATGGTTCCATGCTTTTGCTGCAGAGCCCCGTTAGAAGAGTAACCTGGAGAAAATTTGTGGGGGCATTTGAAAGGCTTCTCATTTATGGATTTTATTTGGTGTTGGAACCTAGCAACGTGCCTGGCTTTTTTAAGCCTTCCTCCTTCACTTTCCTAACTTCCAACATCCTCCGGAATTTGTTCCTAATTGAGTTTATGAGCTCTTACAAGAAAACATATAATAACTTTAGCTTTACTTCACAACGACTGGCTCGTAATTATTATTGTTTTACTCCCACCATACACAACTCAGGCTCCAGAGGTTCCGTGTGCACGAGTAGATCTACGAGTGCTATTGTATTGATTTTCTGGGAAAATGAAAGTTTTGTCGGGATGTAAGATGTAAGTGCAACTGAGTCCAATTAAGGTAATGAAAAAATAAGTTTGTACGGTAAAAAGTTTTTTGATAATCAGTCGTTAGTAGCCGTGCACTTGATGAACTGGGCAGAGTAGAGGGCATACAGTGTGCATTTTCCTTGACTCAGCTACATCACTGGAAATAACCACTGGGTTGGAAGGATGTGCTCTCGAAACTGCTTCAAACTTGTGTTTTGTAGAAAATAATTAACTCATAGATCTACGCATAAGGTATAAAACTTTATTCTTACAAGTTATGGCTTGGCGTTGCCTGCATAATTTACTAGATATAGAGCATATATGCCATCATGAGTGCTTGTTTTTCTCAGACAAGGCTCAAGCTCAAGTGCTTTAGGCGAACGTGTGTAGCATCCCCTTTGCTTGTAAACATGCTCGAAATTACTCTACTACAAATCGCTTAATTAAAATTTAGGTACTCCTAAGCTCGAGCAGGGGTTAATAAATGTGTAATGGTTATGTCATACTATATGTTAGTTTACAACCCAACCATGAACTGGGGAAAGTTCATTCCAGTGCAGGTTTTAGACGTCATTTCTGACTGGAGTGAATGGACACATATGACACAGAGGCCATTAGCCATTAACACAGGATATAAATTACATCCATGAACTTTAATTTCTTTACTGTACATGACAGGATATTTCAGGATTTCACTTCTTAGTTTCGTAGGATTTTTGTGATGGTAATTGGCAATTAGCCCTTTCATAAATATACAATATTTGAAAAACACGTTTCAACACATTTCTAAGTTCTGTAGGTACTGGAATCAGAAATTTAATAGGAAGACCTCTCCCATCGAGTTCATTAAAGTTTGAGTAATTGGGCGATGACAGCAGTTCCGGTCCTGGTTTCCTTCCCAGTCAGAGAATGAGGTTGAACTTTGCTTTCCTTGACTTGGAAGGTTGTATTCATATTATTTACATATACATTTTGCTTTTTCGAGCTTTTCACGGTTTTTCAAAAAATACGCGTTCCATAAATTTTTATCACAAAAATATCTTGCTGCCAAATTTTGCTGTCAGTCGTAAGAAAAATCGGTGACAGACATACGGACAGACTTACGGCAGAAGTAATTCCAGTAGACCCTTATTATTCTTTCTGGTCTACATAATGTCGAAAACATCGAGTAACGTCCACGTTACTCTCAACGAGGGAGAGGCGACATGTGATGTGAGCTGTGACCTTTCAATAATGCCAAACTCGATTTCGATGGCTTAACTTTATTTACGAAAGCCCAGCTTTTGCCTTGATCCTCATCCCGAGCCAGAAGCAACGGTTTTTGGACAAAGAGGAGCTGGTTGAATAACGAGGTGAAAACCCATAGTAAAAACCAGACCAACTTCGATTTTGAAATTGAGCCCGAATAGCAAGACAGCTCTCAATACTGTAACATAATATTATAGTATTTACATAATGTCAAATGGTAAAATTCTACTCAATTTACGTCAGTGGAACAGTCAATAAAGTCCGAAAACAGGTCAACTTTCTAGCTATACCGAGTCTGTCTGGTTGTGTGCTGTGTAGCAACGTGAATCACTGTGATTTTGAGTAACTAAACCAAAATAGTTTTCTGAGAACAACACATTTTGATGGGAATAATGTGAACAGGATTTACATAGTTTAAGAAGTTGAGGGAAACAAGAAACAAGTCTCGACACTCTACACGAAATGTAATTATACTCGGAAGCTTGAAATAATTTAGCTTGGTAGACTGACAATGGGATCTCTTCTCCCAAAAGTTGAGACCTTAATTGCTAACGAATTCAAAGCTGGAGCTAATCGTCTATAATTGGAACGAGAAGGGAAAGCAAGGAGAAAGTTTTGGAATGAAGGAGAAAAGGCCTGGTTGGAACTCTGCCAGAAACACCGCAGAAGAGACTTTCCTTATTCCCACATACTATCTCTATGTACCTATCATCCACCATCACTCTCCAGATTCCAATTTGGAAACTGTGTGGATTTCTAGAGACGCCGGCCATGGCCACATAAGAGCCTCTCGACTTTTCCCCATATAACCTGAATTGAAAGCACGGAAGCGTCGTCCGGTGGATAGTATGTGGTTCATGGTTCATCTCTTCAGTGAATCGAAGTGGAGTGTTCTCAACTGCGTACTTTCTCTAGCTGAAACCCAACCAGCAAAAAGCAGAATCGGCTAGCATGCAGGAATACTGACAATGAGTATAATTATATCCTAGCAGTCTCGTCTCATATGGGAAATGCATGGGAATTGTCATCATCAACAAAAGTGTTTGATTTCTAGTGCGTTGCAATTTGAAAGATGATACATGTCGAATCCGACGCATGTTCTATCGTTAACCCACGTATATTACGTAATAATACAAATGGATTTGTAAAATGCCAACTCCGAGATGTCGTCAGTCACGGACGAGACTTCGGCCTTCGAGTCTTCGCAAAGGCGAATCAATATTAAAGATTTTCTTATACTCTATATTTCCACTTCAACACGCAGCAGGCTTGAACACATGCATATCAATTTACTATTGATCTGTTGACAGAATGTCCTTTATCGTTCATCCGCATCATATGCGTATAGCAGCTCTGCCTTATATGTTCCGTAAAGTAAACCTGTTTCCAGCAAGTTATTACCGGAAGTTATGACATTACTTTACGTCTTGATTTTCATTTTCCTGAGTGGTTGTCTCGCTCGGATTCAGCAGCACAAGCAACTTACACCATTTACTTGGTAAATGAACGCAGAACGAGCTCTGTTGAAGGCTTTCGACAGAAACCTATTGATTGGTCCTGGGGCGCATTGATTTAGAAAATTCAGAGATTTAATTATGATTTGTTTATTGACAAACCCATTCCCTGAAATTCTCAGCAATCATTCACACTATCATTTGCCTTGTATTGATGTTTCAGGCAATGCCTCTACAACTATATTTTACCTTTATGTATCTCACTAAATAAGTTATGGCATTTACGTTAATATTAAGCCTACGACCACATCTTTGAAAGCATATATTTTTAGCAAGTGTTGGTTCTACACAACCCGGTTGCCTTGTCTCGGACAATAGGCTATACAACGTACAGATAAAGGGAGGTAAGGCCTCTGGAGCCGAAATCATGAATCATGACACGCAACTTCAACCTGCAAGCAAATTAAATTGGATTTCTCAACCTGAGTTCTGCGGGTAGGTATTTTCCCGAAATAGCCTGGTGAAAATAAGGTTCAGTTGTAAAGGTATTGGTAGTTCTTGTTACATGGCCTTGATGGCTTCCAAACACGATTTATATAGCGAACCATATAAAATTCCAAAACATCATTATTGTGGACGCACCGACGCAATCTAGGTTGGCTTGTGAACAGGTCAGTGTATTCGTGTAATTGGCGTGGTACAGGTTCATTCTCGTGGTCTACCGTCGTGTGACACTCATAATTCTGTTCTCTTTTTTGTGGCTGGAATAAAACAATTTTGTTCGAGGTCAACTTAGGCTGAACGGTTACAAGAATGCATATGTGACTGTGAAACTGTGATTGGTACCCAGGGTATTATACAGCTTTCGGTCAGAGTTTGTTTGGTAAATTGTATAATGATGATTGGTGATAATATATACAATCCTTTATTCAGGCTTCCACATAAGAATATGTTTACAGAGTTCCCATGTACGTAAGAGTTTATAGATTAAATATTTCGTTAAGTTTGGTATAATGCGGAATAGTAGCTAGAACACAAGTGGCGTTACCGCGCTGTATGGCAAGACTTATGCGTTGTACAAGCAAAGAACGGAATCGCGGCTCTCCTGTGGCCGCGTGCAGACGACCGCCGAGGTCTTTAACGAGGGCGAGGGCTTCCTCGCCGAATGAA
>JAQFYT010002232.1:0-13469 GCA_034694925.1 Ceratophysella denticulata | reverse complement strand
TACGCTAATATAGTGAAAACTGGGCTATCCATAAGTGTACGAGCAAATAGGAAAACTGCCCAAATCGTGTTTTTCGCTTCGAGAACGATGCAATTTTGACAGTTGTATCACCAAAAAGTCATACGTAGACTTACTGTACTTCAGCATATACGCTATTTTAGTGAAAACTGGACTTTGTGTAAGTGTAAAGGAGTGAAGTTACTCAGCTGCTTGGGCTACCATTTGCGGGCATATTGCAGACTGCTCCTTGGAAACTCCAAGGTATGCTATTAGGTCGAAAAAAGCCGAATTTTAACATTATCCGGTAGGGTCTTTTGAGGCTTCTTCCTCTTCATTTCAGCGTTGTAGGTATGGTTCGTCGTGGTTATAAAGGCACATATTATTCGCACCTTTGATTTGCAATCTATTATGCTAACACAGATCAAAGAAGAATTTCATTTGTGGCGTGTGGAAATTGGTCTGAATCCGCTCAAGCTTGATGGAAGGCAATTCCCGAATCCCCGCAAAACTGATGGAAGTCAATTCTCAAATTCGCTCGAGATTGATGGAAGGCAATTTCTGAATCCGCTTAAGAATGATGGAGGTCAATTCCCGAATCCGCTACAGATTGATGGAAGGCGATTCCGGGAGGAAGATTCCTTTGAAGTGGACTTCACAATAGCATACAGAACTAAGTAGGTACTTTAGTTTGATTCGTAACTTTAGTTTTGAATTTTATTACATATTTTAAGTCAATCAAACGCAACTGAAATACAGGCGTTTGTTATAGGAGGGTTTACATATGTATTATCAAGGATTTTAAAGATGACCTTGTACCATTTTCTGGAAAAGCTCCCAAGTTGGGTTAAAATCACGATAACCTGAACCTGAGCTTTGTTTATTTGTTTAAAACGCAGTCGTAGTAGTCTTTGAAAATTGTATACTTAGGTATCAACCGTTCATAAGTGCTTAGTATTTTCAAAGACATACCTAAGGTCAGGAAATAAAACACACCACTGTTGTCTGAATTCTACGCTCAAGCAAGATGGGACAATGGTACGAGACGTTTAGATACCGTTCCTTGTAGAGCCTCTATGTACATAACGAAAAGACTCGAGGAATGGCACTTGGAGCTGACTGTAGAACACGACGTCGAGTCTTTTGGGGAATCATTTTCACGCGTATCCTTATGTTCATGACTCACCGTCACCGTATGTCCGTATTTATTCAGATTTCGACGTACATTAGCCCGGTTAATCATCGTTTATTCAAGGGTCAACGCAGCTCAGATTGGGTTAGAGCATTCGTTTAACGATACCGTAATGATTCGGAAATATTCTATTATTCGTACATGCGCTAAATTTTCGGGCTACATACGCGTATGACCGCCGCTCGGGATAAAAGCGCCAGTTCGGAGTGCTTGGAATTAGAACTTGGATCCACGCTGTTGTGAAGGTATTCTGATTCCGGAAAGTCGCGCCAATGGACGTCTCCTAAATCTTCGATGTTATATTGGACTGGTGTAAATAATCTTTGAAATGAGTTTTGAGTTTGTTAACATTCCAAAAATCTGTTTAACGTGCTTATCTTGTAAAATTAGCTTTATGAATTAAAGCATGTCTTTTACGCCCTATTTGTATGTACAACAATAGTATTTTATAAATAACAACTAGGTCAGGTAACAAAAATTAGAAATAGTTCAACTACAAACCATTCTTATTCTAGAATCACTGTGTCACAGATCACAGTTCAAGTTCGTGGAAGCAACGGTTTAGTTAGGTATGACAATATGAGATTTGCGGCTATGGAAGCCCCTCTCGCAAATTCTTTTACTGAAATAGCTCGTAGGTGTCATGGCTGTATGGGCTCTCTGACCACCCACGAGTCGTGTTCTGTTTCCGAGGTAGAATAGTTTTGAGCCAATTCCAGAGCGGACTCTGTGAAGCAATGCAAGCGGGTTTATGACAAGTTGCATAACCAGAAATGCCTGGACGGATTCGTGATTTGCACATGGCTTCAGGAACAACCGTGTCTCCGGATATGCACTGAACAATTACTTCTTGTATTCCTGTGTTTATACATATTCGAAAGAGAGTTCATTGTTAGATAATGGTCATTATTCCAGATAACGATTTTCGTTAGATCACGCGTATAGCGCTAACCTGATCCACAAGATACGGAACAATCCGATAGAATTTTTCTCCATTCATAGAAACTGCCTTCCATAGGCTGCATTTGCCAATTTAGAGAATTCCGTGAAGGAAATTTATCCACATCCAAGACCGGGTTATTGATTGTGTCCCTATCATTTTCCGATGTGATACCATCTTGCTCCTGAAGCGGCTTCAAGTTCAGCAGGTGGAATTGAGCGTCTGCCGCTGGTATTACCACTGGGCGAGAGAAGTCAACGCCTGAAAATCCCAAAGATGATTCAGTAGGTTGGAAATTCTCTGTATAATAAATTATGAAATCAGTGATTAAATACCTACGGTTAATGGATACCATGTACTGAGTGGATGAATTTTACATACGTTTTCGTGACGAAAATCCTTCAACCAAATCCCGTAAACTGGTCTGATCCAACAAAGTACCGCGTACGTCGGGGTGATACGAATTGGCATGACGCTTCGTCCGATGAAATATGGGCTCAATCTTTCCAAATAATTTAGAATTTATTCGGTAGCTTGGTGTATCGTCGTGTCCAAAGTCCTGGAGAAAAAAAAACGAGTTAAAAAAACTCGCCAAACTATTCGTTATTGGACTGAATAACTTACAATGCATTTTCCACCCAAACAGTAGGCCTTCTTGTTGGGTTCTCCTCGGGAGCAGTCCGTTCCAGCCGGAAACCAACCCTCCTCTCCATTTACCATGTAGAACCGGTACGGTAGCGTCAGGTCTTGGCATCCGATACGGCACGGTCGATCCGAGTCTTCTGCGTTTTTTACAGAAATACATTTAATAATGGACTTTTGGGTGCTACTCAATTGAAAACTAACCTTTGGTAGCAGACAGTTGCATTCCAATTCCTGAAAGGCCAGTAACTTTCTCAGAATATTTAGTACAGATGCGTGTAGCATATTCAAAAGCAGTTTGCAACCTTGTGCAACCGTTTGCAAGAATCTGTCGAAATCAAAAATGTAAATTATGTCTCCGGGTAATGTATAACCAGATATCAAGCCCAATTCGATTTATATGTAGATACCTACCGTTGTTTTGTCAGGTTTGCAGAGACGAACTGAAAGTGCGAGCCCTGAGCAGAGACTTTCCCCAGCGTTGCATTTCCGTTCAACCAACTCGAGTCCTTTTCCAGGAGCAAGGCATGTGAGCTTACAGGTACTCTGACTCTCCCAATTCGTCCAGGCCACTTTTCCATTTCTGAAACTTCCCGTTCCAGCATTTTCATACAAGGATTTTATGGCCTTATCTTCAAAGGCTGCACGAATTTCACAGACATCGTCCGATAAAATAAAATGCGAGTTGGAGCCACAACTGAATTCCTGTATAGAATAGAAGAAATATGTAATAGAATTATCTCTGAATTGTTGTGATTGTGGGGGAATAGAATTAGGATTTTATGAACATCAACTAAATACCTGGCATTTCCCAGCGACACAATGTGTTACTGCGGTGGGATGTGATGAAAGTTTACAAGCTGTACCGTCGGGAAAGCTCCAACCTCGACTTCTAGAACCTGTCCGTTGTTCCGTTTCACACCAAACGGAACAAGCTCTTTCCGCTGCAATCACGAAATTATAATTCAATGTATGGACAAGAATCCCCAACGGAATTTGGAATGAGCCGGATTTTCTTACGGTCATTCGTGTTCGTCATGAACCCACGCCCAGTCAATTCCGTATCCACCGTTGCGGCTCTAGCGCAGACCTCATGAGCATACTGACTCACTGTAGTACGAGGAGCAGTTTGTGGACAAATCTACATCGAATAATTACAAGTGAAGCCAATTAGGTATGGTGAGTATTGGTAACAGTACACCTGGATTCAATTTGAAAATTCTTCCAAACCTTGTCAGCAGTACAAGTCTTGTATCTTCGATCCAAACCCGAGCACTGCATCCCTCCATGTTCTGGCCTGGAATAATTTGCGATATGATAATTTCAGAGGTGTATAATTCAACGACTAATAGCTTATAATATTAAAATAAATATTTACCTTGGGCTATCGCAACGCCGCGCCGCTAGCCTGATTCCAGTCGAGCTCATATCAATTCCCCCGTCGTCCGGGTGGAGGCAGGCGGAAGAGCAATCTGTATACGGAGACCACTTGCCCCAACCCCCGTCAAGCGGTTTTAGGGCAGAGTAAGCCGCCGTTTCACCGCTGTGACTCAGGTGGTTGAAATGGACGCTCTGCTCATAAGACCCGAGTGCATTTCCGTATCCTGTCATATGTGTCTTTGGTACGCATTTTCCAGCACGACAGGACTGTGATCAGCAGAACGAAAATCAGTAGGTATTCCATCGACACTACTACTAATGCCTACAAAATGCAGCCGGTGACTTACCATATCAATCCCACAAGTGGTTCCTTCGAGAGCCGGATGGGAGGTCCAAGTGTAGTGCTCACGACGACAGTGCAAATCTCGACAAACGTCTTCAATTGGCTGCTGCGTTGCGTGGTAGCTTCCTCGTCCGTACTTTAGGACACCTTGGACAATTAGAGAATGCGTAAATAGAGTGATATAGATATATGAATGAGTGCAAAACTGTATATTGGTTTACATTGCCTATCCGCATCAAAGCGTTCCCCAGGTAAGCGCCCATCAGCATCATGGTCCAGCCTCGACTCTGAGGTTGCTCTGTCCAGTAAACACTTTGATTGTGGTGTTTCCAAAAACATGTCCAGGTAGCGCTTGGAACAGGCTGACCAGGTAATTTTCCCGGAACCCAGTGTTGGAGACATGATGTGGCTTGTCGGATCACAGTCGTTGTCCGCTTGAACACCATCGTGTCGCATTCCCAGACTGTAAATCATTAATACAGGTAAATAAAGATAAAATGTAAACAGTATGCTGATCTTTTATGTTTAGCACCACACGATTTATTGAAAGCAAGTTAAATAAATAACGAAGGGTCCTAATCGTGTTTGGTCAACCTCAGAAAGTATTTGATTCGATACTGTTTACTGTGTAGCCTGCAGCCCGCTTACTTGTGTCCAATTTCATGTGCCATGACGTAGACAGACTCAAAATGCCTTCCTTCATTGACCGTACAGGAACTCGATCTTGTACACATTCCAGCCACGGGTGCCAGTCCCACGACCTGATTACTAATCTTCCCTGACTGGTGGACAACGTAGAGATCGAGTCCAGTCAAAATCAGAGCATGATCCCAATGAAGCGGATCCGTGTCACTCGCCGGATTTTCTGTTTTCTGCCATTTGCAGAAGTTGGTCAGGAAGCGGTCAATATCGTAAGGTCGAAGAAGCCCCGGTGGATCCACTGAGAGAACTTCCAATCGCTTGAGCACAAAATCCACGCGGTGCCCTAGGGACGGATCCTGATAGAGAAGCTGGACTGCGTTGATCATGGCCAGCACGATCCGCGTCACCTCACCCTGCGTATCCTCAGGAAAGTTGGTCTGCATGTGCTTGTACAAGTCCTTGTCCACAAATACGGCGGTTTCAATGGTGAGATGCGTGGGCTCCTTACCCGTAGTTGGCTGCATTTTGGCTTGGGAAATTGTAGAGTGGGCCATGGCCATGATATCAGAATCCAGGGAGGAGTGGTAGGGCTCATCGAATATCGTATCATCCCCGCGACCCTTTCGGTCAGTTGACACCCAAGCCTTCCTCGTAACAGGACTTGCAGTCTTGCTAGTAGCACTGTAGCTACTTCCCGTACTGGAACTGATATTATAATAATAGTTGCCAGAGTTGGGGAAGCTTGCCCATCGAGAGTTCACGCGCGGAGAACGGTCCGTGGAATAAAACGGCGCCGTAACTGAACCGGAAGCATATTTTCCGTTACTATTTCCGTTTCGGCTAAAAACTGAGTCTTCTCTGGGTGGTGAGCTCTCGGGGAAGAGCACGCCGCCCTTAGGCGGCCAGTAGTCCGGATCCGGAAGTGCTTTTTGCTGGTTTCCAACATGGTAGGAGTTGGCCAAGGAATACTCCGTAGTGTCCCCACGGCTATTTCCGTAAGAACTTCGATCGTAAGCATTATTGGGCGGGGCCGTGGTCCGATATTGGAGCCAATACGAGTCAGGGGAAATGCTGAGTGGTCTGTAGTGAAATCTTTCTTCACCTTCGACGGAACCGTGACTTCGTTTACGCCGTTGCTTTGGAGAGGACACTGCCTCATTGTCATTAACGGACCTGGGTCCGTGAGCACAGGTTGGGGCGGAAGCTGTAGCGATGAGTGGTTTGATGGCCGAGGTTGACAGGGACTCACGGAGCAGGTAATTATAATCATCTTCCGCATTGTCTCTTCGCCAAATGAAATGCTCTGATGCTGTGGCCCGGTGCGTGTTCCCATTAGTGGACCTCGCGTGAGGGTGACCCATTGCCGAGCCTTGGAGTCGGGGCGGAACTGGGTGAATGACATAGTGGTGAGCTGGATCCTCCGCCTCGCCAATTATCATTCCCTTCTGCAAACACAAAAACAGAAGCTTGTTTTTTACCGTTATGATCTGCTACGAGTATGAATTATTTTATTGTACATCTCTCCGTAAAACATACAACTTAAATATGTATCAAAAGTATTGTACAGATTTCGTAGAAAGCCGAATAAATAGCAAAGTTAGATCCAGTTAGAAACGACCTAATTGTCTCCAAGATTGGAAACCGAACACCGAACTGTTGAACTTTGTTCGGCCGATCCATGAAATGAAGTTTAAATTCACAGTTGTGAAACGTGGTGACTATTCAGTGAATGAAGTAACAATTAACCATGTCTGGAGCTCCGTAATAGCATCCCACTACCACATAACGAGTGTGAAAATCGAATTCACCCAAAACCAATTCGGCTAGCGTCAGCGTCTATCATACTGGATTTTGAATAAAAAAATTCTTTAAAGATTGTCATTTGGCAATCACCAATGCCTATCTTGAGCAATTATTTCATTTGAGCTCCCAAAGTGCACATTTCAGACTAATTTTGTAAGTAAAAGAAAATTTCTGAATTAAGTCAATTTCCTTTAAGTGAAACTGCGAGGGATTAATCCGTTAATAAATATTAGAATACAGAAATGAGTCGTAGTTGTTTATAGTTATAGTTATACCGTAATTGCATCGTGGTGAACAATGCAAGAGCGTGAGACGCCAATGTCCTCAATCCACTACCATCTTCTAATTAAACTTCCCTTGTCTGCTGTCCACTAATCAGATGAATGGAATGGAGAAGGAGAGTTATTTACGTTTACGAGCCTGCATGAATACAGTACTTCAAGTGCAGCTACACAGTTAGTACAAGGGAAATGCAGTGGCCTTTCTGCTTGTCATCCTCATCCCGTCACAAATCACAAATAATGGACATAAACTAGGATTTAAATCGTTAAAAGGGGAAAATTAAATGCACGTGTACAACTGCCCCGTGTTTCTAATAATAATAATAATAAAAGAAAACGCTCGAACTCAAACTAATTTCTCTCACGGAATTACAATAAAAAATGAAAGTCAAAGTCAAACTTCACGAGGAGAAACAAATCTTGTCCACGTCAATCATCCCATAATAGCTTAGACTTTAGGCTATAACTTGATTGGTGACACAGGGTAAAGTATTTTTACAAAAATGTACAGACATATTTATAGCTTTATGCAAACTTTAAATATACCACCATATTGTTTTATCGAGAAAACTCATAAAAGTTATCGATTCGCTTGTATAACGTACTCAATTTCCGTCTTAGTAACTCCTGAATAAATGATAAAAAATGCTGTGAAATTCCACCTGCTTATCCCCGTTAGTTAAAATGGTAAAAATTTTCGACTTCACCTATGCAGCACAGCTCTCCGGGATTTATTTTCCAACTTTCTGGAGTACTTAATTGAGGGTTTACGTGGGTAAATAGTAGATGTAACAAAACTTTGATCCCATCGATCCACCCGTGAAATTTAATTTGCATTTCAATTGAAACAGCTTCCTGTAGTAGGTACATGGAATTAGAAATATGTTACGCTGTGAAATATCGAATCGGCTATTTAACTGGTCATTATCACATTTTTGGAACTATGACTTTTTCAACGGTGACGGCATGAAGCTGGAAAAAACATGACACAACACACAACAACGAGCGAAGACTTGGAATGGTATTTGGAGGATTGGTTTGCATCATATTTTGTACATAATTTTGATGACATGTAACTTTTGTGATGTGTTCAGCGCGAGATTCTCCTCCGTGTTGTGTGCTTCACAAAAAGATCACGAGGAAACTTGTAACATCTCACATTAGATTAGAAGAAGCCAGAAAGGGAAGTCGAAGTCAGTATTGTTTAGCTATGGTGCCGGAGTCTTTTGCTCCAAGTACAGTCCCCGTGCACAGAATATGCCTGAGAGAGACCGACGACGACCTGACTGCTCTATCCTCGTCATCACCATCAGAGGTTATCGTTATATTTTGACACTGTGCCCATCCCACAAAATGTGGGGTTTTCATCGTCGCCGCTGTGGCTGGATCTACATCTGTTTACTTTGCAAACTTATATTCACAACATATAATTTCGTAAACGACTTCTAAGTTTCAATTTGCTTAAATTTTAATCCTGATTTGATGACATATTTTGAAACAAATTGAGATGTTTACGTTTCTAAATAAATTAAAGGAATTAGGTTCGGTCATGCTAGTTGCTTCGATTTAAGTTCGACTTTGACATGTTTATGTCCGTTCCGTGTTCCGCATAGAGCACAGATCGGCCGTTCAGTAGCCTGTCGGCTTTCCGTAGCATGCAAGCAGTACTTACTGTATAGAAGAGACTGAAGTGAAAGTTTGGCAAATAATAATTGTGTTGATAAATGTCTCTAAACTGAACTCATTCACGGAAATGAAAGGTTAAGTTATGTACATGTTTTGCTTGTACAGATAATTATTCAGGAAGCCAGTGTTGTGAGACGGCTAGGCTAGGCTAAATTGAGGCATCTTCTTCAGTTAATGTTCCAATTAAGAAACTCACCAAGCCGTTGCAGAGATCCATTGCTACGCGGCCAGTTTTGAGTCCTTCTTGCCCATTGGGAGTCCCAGCAGTGGGCAGTGGAGGGGTGGGGGCATGGGTCACACTTCCGTGGTAAAAACAACCCAACTGCCGCTTCACAATGTCATCCGACAGAACCTCACTGTGATTCTCGTGCCGGAACAAATGCACAAAGTCATTATTTCCCCAGTTGATCAGATTATGATTTAATGACAGTCTCAGCTTGAAATCACGACCCAACCCAGACAACATGATAATCTTTTCAGACTCCGGGGTGTCAGCTTGTTTTGGTAAATTGTGAATTTGTCCAGACGTCGGATTGGATATACTTCGAGTAGTTTTTCTATCCGATTTTCGCAGTAATTTTCGGTGATGTACTTGTGGAGTTATGATGTCCAAATTTGGCACTGAAATAAAATATATAGAATGAGTCGATTTGCAAATTCCTGTCCGATGCCAGTGGGAATGGATTGTTGTATCATAAGAATACATATAGATGAACCTATACAAAACATATTAATTATCTTAATCTTATTTTGGACGCGATACGATTTTCAATAGTAGTATCCATTTAATACCAGTTTCAAGTATCAAATGTCTTAAACTTCTGACGATTTAATAGTTGTACTATTTAATCGCAGAACAATTTTTATGTCAGGTTATACCTAGTCCTTGAAATTGTACCATTATTGGAAAGAGAATCTTTGTGTCCACAATAATATTAGCATTAATTAATTTTCCATGCTCATAGCGGTCGTTTAAGGCATAACTATGACCACATGAACACAAATGAACCGATGGTACAAAGTAGAAATAGATTTTTGCCGCAACCACACAAACAAGCTAAGTATTGAAGTATGCAACTCAAATCTTTCTGCTATCAAATGCTATCACCTCTTCAGTGATTAATTAGCATTGAAGAGTAGAGCAATTTCAAGAAACTTTTCTGATGAATCCGAATCACAATCGGGTGCCTAAATATAAGATAAATTATAATCCATCCCATTCTATAGCTTATGTGCTCAGTGCACACTTGTGCAATGTCCGGTGGTTCAGTGTTGTGGAGAGAAAACAATAGAACGTTCGTTCACTTTAAACTCGGTAGCGCCAGCACAGAAGTGTGTAAATTGTGTTTTAATAATATCTTATCTTTCTTCTCAGGCCCCGCTGTTATTACTCATACATAGAAGAACCTTGGACGGAATCATTAATATTTCATAATTTGGAGTTTGATGGCTCTGAAATCTGTAATATAGTGTGAGGGATGAATTAATTAAATATATACTGTTCATTCGAGATAACATCGAATTCGAATCCGAAAATTTCAATTTACCGGCCGTGGACGACATGAATTAATAAATAAACACAATTAACCTATAAGTTTTTAAATTGATTATTTGTGAGGAATGAATTTGGTAACGACGTAAATTTGTACAGTACATATTACACAGTAGAACAGAGCGAAAGCTAGCTTTCTTCTAAGCTGGACGCTGGGTACAACAGTGAGCAACGACGGGGCCGATTGGAGCCTCGGAACCTCTGCTTATCCGTGTTATGTGCGTCACAAAAAGGTCTAGAGGATACTCAAGCAAGATCGCATCTCGAATCAACAACAAACCATAAAAAGCCCCGAAGAGGAGGGATCACTCAATGTAGCAATTGTTTCGGGCTCTTGCAGCTCTAGTACAGTTCCCGTTCAAGGGATACTGAGAAAGACCGACGACGGCTCGACTACAGTTCTAATTCGTTTTATAGCGTGCATGGCTATTGCTACCTAGTATAGTAGAGACTAGCGACACTGACGCGACGTGATGAATTTAGTATTTCGGTCTCGGTCAAACATTCTCATTATTTCAGGTTGATCGTGTACGCCTAGGTGTCACACAATGGACATCAATCAATTTTTATATCTAATTTAGTCGCTTTTGGATATCTGTTTTATTACCGTTTAATACTCTACTTATAAACTCTACTCTCAATTAGTCATTTCATTTAGCTAGCGTTGTAATAGGGTGGTATTTAATGCGGCACTGAGAATATTGAATTCGCACCAAGGCTATTATAACTATAAATTCGCACTGAAAATCATGAACGTGCGCTAAGTCGAACCTAACTCAAATAAAGCAAAGTCAGTGCCAATCCATGATATTCTACATAGTTCCAAATTCATGATTCTCAGTCCGCATTAAACATACCCCGTTGTACCTATCTCTCCTAATTTAGTTGGTACTGGACAAATATGACCTTGATATGTACCAAGTACCAATGAAAACAGGGCGGAATGAACCCACAAGACCACAACAAAAATTAACGTACCTAGGTACCTATTTATAAGCACAATATTAACAGGATCAGCTTTGTGAACCGGTTGCGTGCATAATTGAATTCACGCAATTGCCGAGCAACTGCTTCATATTTACCAATACTGAGTTCATAAGGACATTTGTTTACGCTCTCATACACATTCAGATGCCGTTTTCAGTTTCTGCGTGAATTCCGTGTTCGAAATTCAAGGTTGATTTAGGTGTATGTAAAATGTAGTAAAATGCTTGTACTGTATCCGATCTGAATAGAGCGTACCTTGACTTCAATTTTTTATTCCTCGCCCTAAATGGAACAACTATTAACGGAAATCCAACTAATCAACTATTTATGACAAATATGTGTGTGGGACTATGACACCACATATTTAAAAAATCATTGAGGGGATATCCGAATTTCAATCTCAACGTCCGTGTTTCTATGGATTAAGATTGCCTACATTTCTTACCTTCTCGAGATTTGTACAAGCTTCCAAATATATGCTGCACTTCATGTGGAGACAGTTCCTTCAATATTCCCTGCAACATCAAAATCCAAAGAATTAAACATGTGCCATGCGTGGCAATGTCTAATACTATTTTTAATTCTAAATACACATATGAAATGTAATATGCCCAAGCTCTTTCATTGACTTTCCAGAAAAAATGCTTCTGGTGTGACGCAACAAAAACGTATCTAGCCCTAGAATTCGTAGACTCAAAAATTAGCACCATGATTTATTCCAACTAATGCTTGGTTTTCAAACTAATATCACATACATATTATGCATACACAGTATTTTAGCCGTGGACCTGCAAAAATTAGCATTATATGTAGTACCTTGCCTTTATCTGCTAAAAAATACTGCTTAATTATTAACTTTTACGCACTTCGAGTAACATGCATATGCATAGCTAAAACCGGCATAATTCCATCCTAAATTGAAAGCAATTAACGTGAAATCGTTAAATACATTGAACAAAGGTGCCAGTAATTCTACGCCTGAAGGCTGCTAATGCAAATGACACAACAATTAATCTTAGTATTACAACATTATTAGTATCAACCTAGCAGCATCTTAGGCCCAGGTTGGAAGTTAGAACAAAAGAATTCCATATGCTATGGGGCTGGTGTCATTCCTTGAACCTTTGTTACACTTGTTAATTATTACTCTGGTTTCCTGAGTTCATTTATAATTGTTTGTCTGTTTTATTTAACCAACTAACGCCCAAAGCAAACACAACATAATTTCACTTTCTCCCAATTCGTATTCCCTTGTACTGTCAGGTAGACTATGTTATGACATGCGGAGTTTGTCACTTCTTGCCACAGGAACTCCAATGCAGTAGCACTTACTCAATAAGAATGAGTTTTGATGTGGTGCCAGGAGGCCGGGCATAAATTTCATTGTTTCCATTTTCAATGAACAAGGATAAACGCACGTAGCTATCCATAGTTGAAGTTGTTGCGAATTATGCGTATATTTGTTTGTACACGTTCACAAGACACATCAGCATTAGCTGTCATCTCATTAGTCATTTATTTATTGGTATCTCCGTGCTAATTGTTTATAAGTAGGGAATGCATGAATTATAGTGTAGTGCAATGCCTAAACATGGATTATGCTTAAACATTGGCGTAACCGGTTGTATGTAATTTCTTCCTGAGATGACTGCGATTTCGGGCTAGATTTTGAAGAATGTAGTACGGTACGAATTAGAAATGCGAGCTGCAAAGTGAAAACAACTGATTACGTACTGCAAAAAATGAGGTTCCAGAATAGGTGCTTGTGAGAGAAAGTATTTTTTAATTCCGCCCAGTAAAACATGTATCATATCGACCGGTTGACAGTTACGCTCCTAAAATCATCTTTGGCAAAACCGATGAAAAAGCTGATTAGTGTAAATGTTTAGCAGATTCATTTCTACGTAACGCTCCAATGACGCATTAGCCCTTATTCTTATAAGCAACATAATAGATGCAGAATTAAAATGGTTAGAACACGTAAAAATAAAAACCCGAGACTGCAACTCGATTCTCTGGTCTTT